>PPHD01022457.1:0-12839 GCA_002909625.1 Bambusicola thoracicus | reverse complement strand
GAGCAGCTTCAGTGCTTTTATTCCTCTGTGTTTCCTGTCCCACAATTTCTCATTGCCTGCATGATGGGGCACATTTCACTGCCACCCGTCATGTCAGAGGAGAGGGCTTCCCATCTTTAATCAACAGCAGGAGCGAGTCTTCAGCATGTGTTAAGATGCATGTAGTTAATTTACACTTCTGCTCATAACCCACTGGGGTTTTGTTGCTTGTATTTCTGCTGTTCTTCCCCTCTCCCCCACCACTCTCCCACAGCAGAGGAGGAGCTCAGAGCAGTTATCTGTTTCTGCACCCGGAGCATCATGGTTGTGATGAAAGACAGCTTTAGAAGCAGGAGGCTTTAGAAGTATGTTTGCAGTCCAGATTCCTCAGCGGCAACTGTGTTGCTCCTTATTCTCTTGGGTCTGTGCGGGTAGTGTGAGAGCCCCAGGTGATGTAAGTCTTGCCATGCACAGGAAACTCTACCATAACATATCTTGTATGTTTCTTGTGAGGAGCATAAAAATTAATTTAGAGAAAAGATTAAGCTGCTACGATTTTTGTTGGCGAAACAGTGGAGGAGGCCAAGGGAGCTGGACTTCAGACTGCTGTGTAGCAAGGCTCATCATTTCTGTGGCACTGTGCTGTGCTCACCATGATAAAAACTCTTCTGCAAAACGAAACAGAGCTGAGCTTTTTCTTTTTTAGTTAGCAAACCTGTGTGTTACGCTGAGTGCTCGCTTTCACGTGTGGGTGTGCATAATTTAGTGCTCATAGAAAGGAGTACTGAAGAAATAGAAGTGTTGTGATCATGTGTGAAATTAAAACACTACCTCATTAAGCTAAGAGGAATGTTGGTTGTATTTCAGTTGTGAATATAGATTGATAGTCATAATTTCCAAAAAGAAATGAGTGGCCTGAATTACACTTTTCTATTAAAAGTATGCAAATATATTTTAGGGAGAAAATTAGGTTTTTAGTTTAATTGAGTTTGCTGAAGCTTCTCATGACTTCATAGTGAACCTTCATAGAAGGATTCAGAATAAAGAGCGTGACTTAAGTTTGTGCATAAGTAAGTATGAGAGGGTGGAAAGGAAAGAGAAAGCAAGCTACTTCCTGCTGCTAAAATGGCATTTTATCTAAATATCACTGAAAGGTCACCTTTGGGGATTTGCATGCTGCACAGATGCATTCCTTGTAACTTGCTGAGGTTGCGCCCTTGATCAGAGTTCTGAGGAGGGCATCGGGAGGGCATGAGAGATGGCAAACTTTCTGTCTATTCTTAATGATTAAGTTTCTGATCAATGGGCGAGGGAAAAATTGAATCATCTGATGAGGGGAACCTAGATTTAAAGGGCAGGCTGAGAGGGAGGACTTCTTTGTGGAGGGGATGGACTAGTGCACCTGCTGAGTGCATTCTTGATGGGGAAGTAATTTCAGTGAGAAACACAGGTCCTGTGGATGCTGATACCACTCGTTTTCTTTTATCCTCCCAGCTGGCATGTTTACCATGATGTTCAGGGTCATGGAGCTCGTGAGGGGAAGTGAAACTGGTGTTAACCCATGGATCTGCAGTCAGTATTGAAATGGTTTTTATTTGGTCACCAGCAGTGACTGGAGCTTTTGTAACTCATGGGAGGCTGCTCCTTAGGACAAATAAATGAGACATAATTGATCTTACGGCTGCATCTACATTGGCAGTTCGCTTCAGATTAGGACTGCATTTCTGAAGTGAATCTTAGTTGTCTCTGTTGCTGCATTTTTTGTTCATAACTTGTAGCACATGAGTAGTGCTTCTTTTGCCTAAAACTGTTGGAGAGAGCACACTGCACATGCTCCAACCACTGGTGTGCATTCAGTCTGTGGAGCCAAATTAGCACTGGACCGTGGTGCTAAGTAACACGTTGAAGTTGTGTGCTGTGTGGATATCGGCTTTTGGCACCAGCTGTTTCATTCTACAGACCCTATCCTTACCAACATAGATATATCCTGTGTATTGCTCCCATGAGTTTGGCAGGAAGGAAGAATCTGACTTTAGGTATCAAGCTCATGGCACTGACTTTTTGCTGTGATAGACATCAGACTCCGGACATTCAGTGCTGTTGAACGAGACAGCAGAGCAAAGTGCTTGTGAGACTGTAAATAGTAGCTGTTAATTCATGTCAGTCTTAGGAGACGTTTTCTGGAGCTGTTGACCTTGGGTTGATGTTCTGCTCTTGCGCTACCTTTGCAGCCAGGAATGATAGAGTTGATCCAGACCGTCTCCTTCAGACCCTGAAGCAGGGTCAGTAAAGGTCCTTCTATCTTCCTTTGAAACAACTGCTGGAAATGAAATGCTGGAAGTGCTGGAATATTAGTCATCAGCCAGCCTGGCCAATCTTGTTTCACTGCTAAGTTTGGATGTCAAAAAGATGTTATCTGAGAGTCCAGTTGGCTGGAGGTGCCCTTTCAGTGTTTAAAAAATAAAACAGCAGTACGTTAAGTGCCCCACAGGTAGCTGTTAACTCCATCTTGGAGATGATGATAATCAGCAAGATTGATCTCCAGGCATTTTTTTAAAGCATTAAATGAGCTGTTGAACTTTCTCTGTTATATTCTTTATCTAGATGTATCAATAACATTTAGTGTTGAACTCCATTGTCTGTTTTGGCACGCCTCTGTACCCTATCAAATGCTATAAACCAAGAGCAGTATGACTGTAGAAAAGTGTAGTCTCAGGGTAGATTTTGAATGTAGCAGAAGTAGCCTTTTTCTCCTGCTTCTTAATGTGTAAGCTGGGAAAATCCCATTTCTTACAGATGCGTGATGAATCAATGTCCAAAAAAAAAAAAAAATAGGGTGAAAGGAGGCTTCATCTCAGCTGACATGTTTGGTTCCAAGGGTATGGTAAGAGATTTTCTTTTTCAAAAAAGGAGCAGATAAAGCCCCTTTCCAGAACAATTTTAGTAATGAGACTACGCGCTTGTACTTGTGCAAATCAACCATCAGGGGATGATTTTGCTTCCCAGAAATGATTATCACTTATGTTTGACACCTCTCAAGCAGTCAGTAAGACCAAATGTTTGAAAGTATCCAGCCCACAGGATGTGGGGCCTTGCAACTGAGCAGAGTGGCATTTGCATCCCACCACCAATAGTCAGGACTGAAGGTAGCCGGCCAGAAGTGTCTTGGGTGAAGATCTTTTCTTCTGTTCATTCGCATTAGTGCAAAAGTTAGAGGCCAAGTAGATCTTCACATGACAGTAGGGAGGCTTGGTTAAAAGCCTTTTCTGCACAATGGAAATAACAGTTTCTGGTACTGGAGTCAACAACAGCTTTTCACACTTCTGTTGAAGCTGAAATTGAATACTACACTTGCAGCAAATGCAAAGCAAAGCAACACATGCTGTTAGCATCCCCCATTTGCAGCATTAGTAAGGGCAAAGTCAAAGGCTATGTATAGATGTGTTATGCCATGTTTAAGATGGGATTTGCCTGGATGCGATGACTGAATGATATCACCCTTTGGTCAACTCTTACAGACTCCAAAGAGTGGTATCTGTCATAGGTACCATCTCAGGAAACTGTCATCTTTGTTTGTGATACCTTTAATTTGGAAGGAATCTTGCCTCCACTGATGTATATTAAGAACATGATCATGAATTTGTAAGAATTGAGGTGACTGTAATTCAAGAGCACCTATTATTTGGATCTGTCAGTCCATACAGTGACTGGACTTCATCCATGGCTGGCTTAGCACAACAGTGGAATGGATTCATTTTGCCCAGGTGCAGCATCAGACCTAAACAAGTCATCCAAATTCTTTTTAAAATAAGAGTGAGAGCTATCTTTGTGGGGTGATTCATCCCACCTACCCTGGAAAATGGTGAATCATTCTCTGGAAGTGTATATGTGTCATCACTGACTACGCATAGAACCTGGGCAATGAGGTGAGATCAAATACCTGCCTCCTACGCTGATTAAGTTAGGTGAGATAAAACTCTTTCCAGAAGTGCTCTTAAGCAATCTTGGGTTATTGATATGGCTAGCAATGAAATCCAAATCTCAAACTAGACTACCTTGTCTCTTTTGTTGTGCTATGCCATACATGCGAGGTCTGAAAGACTTATCCTATGAATGTAAATGTACTTGAATTAGATGAACCCAATAGCAAATGCAAACCTTCAGTTAGCCTGCAGGGTATATTTGTAAGTAATTCACTTTTCCCATATGCTTATTGCTAGCTGTTCATGGAAGCCTACCTCACACTGTAACTTCACCCAATGGAAAAGCAGGCCTACATCCTGGTCTTCTGAATTTCAATGTTTTTGACTACTTTGCGCGATCTGTCCTCATGATGATGGGAATTTGGAAGTTTAGCAGTAGCAAAGCAAGTGTAGTAACAAGTGGTGTCTCATTCTCAACATATCACATACATTTGTTTTCCTTAGTAGCACCAGGCTATTCTGCAAACATTTTTACTCATGTTTCTTATAGCCGTTCCACCCACTCACCAAATACTGACTTGAGGTCTGTCCTTTGCCAGCATAAGCTTTTATTTCTTTGTGTTCCTGCTCTCACTGGTTATTATTGTGACTGTAAGACTATTAAGACTGTAAGACTGTAAGAATTTGACCGTATCAGATTCATCAGGGGATGATGCTCTTCTGTATTTGCCAGTATTGTTGCTCTTAGTTTTCAGTAAACTTTAATATATGCGCTAGTAATCAGAGCTGGAACATTTAATTAATGGTAATTTTCTGTTGACAGTGATTTACACTGTATACAAGATTGTTTATTCATATTGATTATTTTGTTCTTTTTTAGGAGGGGACTTGATCAATGTTATGACATGCAAAATCCATCCACACACGAGGAAAAGAGCCCCCTTGTAAGTATGGTCAATATAAGCTATTGCCATTAATTTAAGAACGTATCATTAGGTGATAAATCAATAATGCAACTTAAAGGAGTAGTTGAGGACCTAGACTTGGAAAAGTATTGCACTCAGTAATATTTAGGTAGAAATCAGTTCAGGAAAAAAAGTGTTTTCCTCCTCTTCTAACTTCTCAAAGTTTGAGCCTTTTTAAGGATGTCATCAACTATAGATATTCTGGTTGAAAAAGCAGACTCTTGTACCTAACTGCTGTCTGACCTGTAGCTATGAGAACATGGTAATTATTCTCTAATAAGGTATTTATGGGATTTGGGGGAAGGGGCTGTGGCATCCTGCCTGAATCTCTGCCAGCATGTTTTATAGCTGTCATTTCATTAGGTGCTTAGGTTTAATGAACTTAAAAACCATTAAATGTCAAATTACGTAAAGAACAAATCAAGGAAGACCTATTGCTAAAAGAAAGAAAAAGAATAGGAGAATGGAAGGACTTAGAAACTGGCAAGGAGTTCTGATGGAAGTTTTGTTTGACCAGATCTTAGGACATTCAGTGCTAAACCTGAAATGCCAATGGTTCTCTAGCTACTTTACCACTTAAACATTGAAAGATAAAGAAAAGATTTAAAAACTTTTTTACTATGAGTGATCAAACATTGAAACAACTGCGTTACCCAGAGAGGTTGTAGAATCTCCTGGAACACTGGAGACAAACACGACACAGCTATGTGCCACATCAGCAGTCATCATTTTCTGCTTTTTCTTTATATCACCATCCCAGTATTTCACCCTCACTCTGGCCTGGAAGGTTTTATCTATAGTTTTCAGTATCCCTCTCTCATGGCTGTAGGGCCAAGAAAAAGACAGTTTGCTGACACTAACGACATTTCCTGCCCTTTTGTTTCATGTTCTTCCGAAGCACTGTCCCTTTGTCCTAATTCCTTGTCCTGGCTCTGCAGACAGGGGCCCCATCTGATGAATTTACTTGTGCTCCCTGGGGATTATGAAAACCAGGAAACTTCGTTAAGGATGATTTAATAACTTAGACAAAGGAGAAGAGCAGCTGGTCTGTTAACGAGTCTCTCAGTCCCCATTCTCTGACAGAGGAGCTTTTCTCACATGTGGTACAGTCTTCAACAGTTTGGAGTAAAATGTTGCAGATGTATGATTTATACACATTGAGTTATAGAGCATTGGATCTGCCTTGAGCACTTTATTTGGGTGGCTTGAGGCAATTTTATGGCTGTAAGTTTTTCTGATGTTAAAAAAACAGTAACTGATAGTAGCCTAAAATCCTAGTGTGTTTTTACTCTCTTTATTGCTTAGCATGGTAATGTTAGAGGAATAGCAGTTGGAGACAACCTGCTGCACTCTCCTACTCCATAAAACAAACATCAGAAAAGCCAAGCAGCAAGAAAAGGCTTCTTCATGACAAAATGACAGCAAGAGAACACAGTCCCCGCCATGGTGCAAAATCCCGCACCGTGCAACGGGCCTCCACCATTGATGTCACCTCAGACATGCTAGGCCTTTCTCTAGCAGGTAAGTACTTTCATGTCAACTATTGTTTACTGCCCTTTCAGAATCTACCTTCTACTAACGTTACTGTTGGGGTTTTTTTGTTTCCATTGCTAGAAGATTTAGATGTGCCTGGAGTGAACAGGAAAAAGGAATTGTATTGAAAATATGATCATAAAATTGCTATTTTTAAAGCAGGCAAAGTACTAAAATTGAATAGGGAAGGAAAAAAACCCTAGAGTTTGTACAGTTATATTTATCAGTGGAAGATAAGAGATGGGGGGAAAAGACAAAAGAATGTCAAGGTTATCTAGGAAGAGTCTCGGCAACCTCCTACTTTGACATTGTATAAAATTTTCAAGAGAGTTCAGGAAACTGAAATTTATCTCCATTTTTTTTATATTGAGTAAATTAGCAGTGTAATCCCTGGAGACTTCATTTGATTAGTGAGAGAGGCAGGTATTTCCAGCTTCTCCTTGTTCACTGATCACAGAGGAGATGTATCTGATTTAATAATTTGGAGCTAATAGTGGCTCAGACACTAAATGACTGTAATCCCTTTGTTTTCCACTGAGATTTGGTATGTTGTATTCTTATGTTCCATATAATCTTGTGTGGTTTTGCGTATTTTAGTCGTCGGATAATTTCAAGTGTTTAAAATCATTCCTAAGAACCAAAGATTAGCTGATGAAGATACGAAATATTCATGGCTGATTAAATGGAAAAGGTTAACATTTTCTATCAAATTTAATTTCTTCCTCTGTAACTGTAAGTTCTGGGACAGGTTCAAAGCAATACTTCACTAATCATGTGTTTATTTTTCTGGTTTATAGGGAATATTCAGGATCCAGATGAGCCTATTTTAGAGTTCAGTTTAGGTGGGTTTAGTGGTTTTTTTTTTATGATTACTTAGAATTATGCTGACTTATATATGGACTGTTGATTATGTTTGGATTTGTTTATTTATATATATATATATTAAAAAATACATTTATATATTATTTTGAAGTGCTTTTCATGTAGTGAGGATGGAAACTTTGCTGTGATTCTCATAGAGATATGGTACAGCTTTCTTGCTGCCTATACAGTAGCTTTTGATACATAGCCAATAGTTTGATTCTGTGATGTTTTTGAAAGCCTGTAGTTAAAACATCTGTCCTATAAAATTTTAAATCTTTACCACATTAATGTTATTTTTAAATGAGCCTTTCATCTTTGTAAAAATACTGTGAAACTGTCCTCTGTCTCAGTATAGCAACAGTTTGCCTGCAAGCAAGCTGAGTATATGGTGGAAATACCATTTTAAGACAGAGTATTATCTAAAAGTTGTCAACTATTGCCAGTACCTTCTTTCCTGGGGTCTTTGCTGTCATGTGATAACATGAGATTCAGCAGTGACCTAATTTCAGAGGTGCTTAAATAAGGGCAAGAAACTTGTGTGTTGGCTCGCCTCACACGAAGAATAAGTGAGAAACATTTTCCTCATTAAAATTCAATCCACATTTTTTAACTGCAGCATGATTTTCTTGGCCTGATTGTGTTTGGACTGTGTTTCTGCTCTTACCAATATGTTTGAAATGAAAATGAAAAAATATCATATATATCATATGTTTGTAATTGTGTTATGAGTGATAGTCTTAACTAGAATATCTCAGAACTGAATAAGATATTTTAAATATTTTCAGATAAACTAAAGAATACATAGAGCTTCAAAGCTGTTCAGCATACATTTAAACTCAAAATTAGCTTGCACATGTAGCTGAAGCAGAGCCGAACCGGTTGTATCCAAGTGGATAGGATTTAGCTCTGAATTTCAGTGTAGTTGTTCAGAGTCACTTACTGGAAATTTTGGTAGTTGTTTCCTACTCACTGTAGTAGTCCGTTCCCAGCAGTTAAAATCTCAGTATCATGTTAGAGGAGATAAATCACTGTTATTTTGCAATTGCAAGCTAGTTCTATGCATAGTAGTACTATTTGATCAACATTCAAGGACTCCTTTTGGCTCTTCATGGCAAAATACCATTTGGTAATGTGTTTAATGGAGCGTAACTTCAGGTTGAATGCAGCCATGTTCATGATATTCCCAGTCTGCATGTAGGCTGTTATAATGAGCTGTGCCAGAGGGATGGATGTGCAGGTGTTAGAGGAGAACAACTTTAAATTACAGTTTTACAGCTTGGAGTGAGAGTGATCTGATTGTATGTTTACTCTTTGCTTGCACAGAGGTGAGTGATGTTTGCCTTTATAGTGTATTGGTAGACTGAATACTAGGCTCTTTGTGGCTTTATTGCTCAGGGTCTATTACATGCTTTAAAATATGTAAAGTCTTACAGCAACATGAAAAAGGCTGTGAATGTAAATGTGTTTCTCTGTTACATATCTGAAGCTTGCAGTGAGCTGCTAACACCATCACTAGATCGAAAACCAAATAGCTTTGTAGCAGTGAGTGTAACTACACCTCCTCAGGCATTCTGGACAAAGCATGCACAGACAGAAATTATTGAGGTAAGTAGTAAGGTATTACATTTAAAATTGAAGCTGACACAAGAAGCATTTCTTCCTAACAAATACCACCTTGCGTTATTTTCTGCCTTTCTTGCTTATGATTACAGGGAACAAGTAATCCTATCTTCCTAAGCAGCATTGCCTTTTTCCAAGACTCTCTTATCAATCAAATGACACAAATCAAACTCTCCGTGTACGACGTCAAAGATAGATCTCAGGGAACAGTAAGTATTCTTCATTCTGTTGCCTCCACAGTGGGTATGGAGCAAGCAAATAAGAAGCGATGAGATAAAACTAGCAAGTTTTGTGGCAGAAAGAAAGAGGTAGCAGCATTGATCATAGAGCAAATTAGATGGATAGAGGAGGAGGAATGGATACCGCAGGTGGACTGAACAGAGTGGGGAATGTTGCTGTGGGGACTGCTCCAAAAGTAATGCATCCTATTTTATTGTGTTGGTGGTGAATGTTGATGGTATGGCAGTAGATGTTGAACTTTCCCAGCAGTATTCCTTTCTGTTTTGTTGCTGTGCAACAAATGCCAGTGTCTGACTGCCCCTCTGCTGCCATCTGACACTGAAGTGTGTACGAAGCAAAAGTGTATCGTTGAGTTCCTCCATGTGGAAAAAATGGCACCCATTGATGTTTGACACTTGCTGAGCACTGATAGTGACCCAACAGTGGATACGAGCACAGTGAGGCAGTGGGTAGTGAATTTCAGCTGTGGCAACGGTGACAGTGGGTCACCTTTGCTGTTGTGGGTTTTTATCAGCACAGCATGCAGGCTCTTGTTCATTGCTGGTGAAAATGCATAGGTAATGGTAGTGACTATGTTGGAAAAGAGTGTTTTGTAGCTGAGAATTTGCTCCATCGAGTAGTGTGCAGATAACAGGAGCAAGAAAAGGTTCGGGGGAAGAATATTTTTGCATTGCTCTTAGTAATTCCCCTGCCCTTATATTTTAGTCATTCTGTTCAGAGGTAAGATTTGCTGCCTTATAGAAAAAAAATATCCAAGTGCCAGCTTTTACTTGTAACTGCTTGGGTCAGTGGGCAATTCAGGTCATTTATGCTCAGGCAGTTGCCCAGAATACTAATTCAGGCCCAATATGCTTGCTTTCTCATGCTCCCTCAGAAGCAGCAGGGCTATCCTCCTCTGTATTGTATGGGGAGGATCTGAGGAAAAAAGAATACCTCCTGAAGAAGTGTGTTCTTTGCAAGGAGCGAAGTTTGGGTCAAGGAGGGACTATGAAGTGCTGACCTAGTCAATCTGAGTTCCATTTGGTCATTGCTTTCAAGTGTTCCTGTATCACAGTGACTAAACTTGTATGTATGTATGCTGTCTCTTAAATCTTAGGGAAAGAAAAGGTTTATTGTCCACAAGAGGAAAAATGATTTCTAATAAATCACTAAACTTCTTACATTTCAAAGGTTTTCTACTAGTTATATATGCACTTTATGAAATCAGACAGAAGTAGAGGGAATTTAGGACTAGAGGGAATGGCCTCAAGTTGTACCAGGGGAGATTCAGGCTGGATGTTAGGAAATACTACTTCTCTGAAAGAGTGGTCAGGCACTGGAATGGGCGGCCCAGGGAGGTGGTGAAGTCACTGACCCTGGGGGTGTTCAAGAAATGTTTAGACAATGTGTTGAGGGACATGGTTTAGTGATAACTATTGCTGATAGGGAGATGGTTGGAATGGATGATCTTGTAGGTCTTTTACAACCTTACTGATTCTATGATTCTATGATTTTTGTCTTCATACTTTCATGGAATCATAGAATGGTTTGGGTTGGAAGGAACCTCAAAGTCTACCCAAGCCCCAACCCCCTGCTGTGGGCAGGGCTCAAGCTGCCCAGGGACTCATCCAACCTGGCCTGAGTGCTTCTAGGGATGGAGCACCCACAGCTTCTCTGGACAGCTTGTGCCAGAGCCTCACTACCCACTGGGTGAAACATTTCCTCCTAGTATCTAATTTAAATCTCCCCTCTTTCAGTTTAAAACCATTTCTCCTTGTCCCATCACTCATGTGAAAAGTCACTCTCCTTTCTGTTTGTAAGCTGCCTTTAAGTATTGGAAGGCTGCAATAAGGTCTCCCCAGAACCTTCTCTCCTTCAGGCTCAACAAGCCCAGCTCCATCAGCTGTTCTTCACAGAGAGGTATTCCAGCCCTCTGATCACTTTTGTGGCCTCTCTCCAACAGCTCACATCTTTCTTGTGCTGAAGGCACCAGGCTTGGACTCACTTCTCCAGATGGGGCCTCATGAGGGCAGAGCAGAGGGGAACAATCCCCTCCCTCTTTCTACTGGCCACCCCTCTGTTGATGCAGCCCAGGATACAGTTGGCCTTCCGAACTGCAAGTGCACACTGCTGGTCCATGACCAGCTTTCTGTCCACCAGGAGCTCCAACTCCTCCACAGAGCTGTTCTCAATGGGTTCTTCTCCCAGTCTGTACACGTCTGGGGATTACCCTGACCCAAGTGCAACGCCTTGCATTTGACCTTGTTGAATCTCTGAAGACTTTTGTGCCTAGTATCTTATTTTGGACTTCGGTGCCGTGGACAAAGGCTTTATTTGTTGCAAAGTAAATAATAACAGCTCTGGTAATCATCTTCTTTCCAGATGTATCTGTTGGGTTCTGGGATGTTCACTGTAAAAGAACTTCTACAAGAGAAGAATCACAGGTTGCACTTAACACTAAGGTTTGTAATGTTTTCCTCTGCTTAGCAATTATCACTATGAACACATGATTAAGGTGTAGCGTGAGTTGTCTGTGAGACAGGATGAAAACTTTGTTTTTATTTTCTTCTTTTTAAGTTGTTGGCTACTATTAAGGAAAAAAAAAAGATTTTGTATTGCATGATAGTTGAAACTTGTGGAACAAGACCTTTTCAAATATGATGAATTGTGTTAGATATTGGTTCTATCTCTATAAGTCAAAAATATTATTAAGGCCAGTTTCATTTTTTTCGTTTTGTCCTATCAGCTCAGCATATGTATGTGCTTTATTTTTCTCATGTTATTAATATTGGAAGCTTCTGTGGAAAGAGCGTGTCTCAGGAGGGAGTGAAAAAGAGAGAGTGGGAGTCTGAAAACCCATCCAAAAGGGAATACATGAAATCCAGTGTGGGATGTAGTGGAGGCTTAGAGAAAAATGGGGAAAGCAAAATGACGTTGAGAGTCCTGATGTGTAAAAGTGCATTGTATTAATGTGTGTTAAAAGCAGAACAGGAATCCTTGTCACAGAAGACAAGGAAAAGTCATCAAGAAGCATCGTAAGAGAGACTGAAGAAGACAGCACTTGTATTGTAAACGTTATCAGTGCTAGAATTACTTAACCCGGACACAGCTAACCAAAACATGAATGTGAACAAAGCTGTTTATGCTAAGAGGAGAGATGATTAAAGTTCAGGGCTTTTTCTGCAATGTGCTGTAAAGAAAAAATTAGCATCATTTAACAGTGGGAGCAGATGAAGGAAGTGAGTCAGAGTAGAAACCAGTGGTATAATGAGTGAAACAGTTGAATTTATCGTAAGTGTGAAGATGAGGGTGAAAAAGAGGAAGAATGTGAGGGCAGAAGTTTCGTGTTTGTGTTTAGATTTATTCTTTCATGACTAAGTTGAAAATGGGCTTTCATAAATGCTTGTTTTGATATCAGATGTATTCTTATTATAACAGTCTGTGATGCATATGTGTCTTTTCATTGCCACGTTATCCTTCAGATGTATTAGCTGAATGCTAAGCAGTGTCTGTAAACACACTGGAGTTGGATATTTAGACCTTTTATTGTAGTCTTGTGTGTTTATTTCATTTACCTCTCCAGTGTTGTCTCTTCCAGGGATTTATTACTATTATTTTTTATCTTGGTTTTCGCAACATATTTTAAAACATAAACAATCTTAATTTACCATTCAGAATCTATCCTCAATTAATAATATAAATCTGTATTCTCATCCTCCCTCCCACTCTCCTTCCC
>PPHD01022456.1:0-12840 GCA_002909625.1 Bambusicola thoracicus | reverse complement strand
AAAAAAAAAAAAAAAAGAGAAGAATTTTAATTTATTACTTTAAAATAAACATTCAAGAGATGTTATTCAGACAGCAAATATGTGAACGTTCAAAATTTTATATTCAAATTAAATCTCACTATTTCTTCCTAATTACCCAAGAGTAGCATATGTCTACTCTTTTAGAATGCAGTCTAAATAATTTGGCATTAAACACCAGAAGCTGTTCATTGTGTCTTAAATCACAATAGCATTTTAGTTTCCTATTAAAATAACTGTGAAGCAGATATTTCTGCCGCTACTTCATATATTTAACTGCTCATAGGGATCAAATTGCAGGGTATCTTTATGTTAAGGAAATGGGACTTCTCTGTTCATATAATGGCTTAGGTTGGAGGAGACCTTGAAGATCATCTAGTTTGAACCCTTCTGGCATGTCAGGGTTGCCAGCTGCTAGATCAGGCTGACCAGGATCCCATCCAACCTAGACTTGAACGCCTCCAGGGATAGGGTGTCCACAGCCTCTCTGGGCAACCTGTTGCAGTGTCTCACCACCATCTGAGTAAACAATTTCTTCCTAAGATCTAACCTAACATTTTTTTTTTTTTTTTTTTTTTTTTTTTAAAGTATAAAGCCTTTACCCCCTTGTCCTATCACTATCGTACTATGTAAAAAGCCGGTCCCTCTCCTGATCGTAAGCTCCTTTCAAGTCCTGAAGGACTGTAATGAGGTCTCCCCACAGCCAAGATAAACGAGTTCAACTCCCTCAGCCATTCTTCATAGGAGAGGTGCTCCAGCCCTCTGATCATCTTTGTGGCCCTACTCCGGACCCTTTCCAACAGCTCACATCCTTCCTGTACAGACTTGTATACATTTAGCTCATGAGGTGGTCTTGGACTTGCTCTACTCTTACACTGAGAAGGATTTTGCTACTGCAAATCTCACTTAAAAGTTCAGGGATATGAAGAAGAAACCCTTCTTGTTCTACACATCTCTCTTCAAGTTCAATTCTGTCTGCACCTTGGCTTTCCTGAGTCTATCCCTGCACATGTGGAACAGCATACCTACATATTTTTTCCAGGCCACCCATTCCTGCTTCCACTATTTTTCCATTTTTCCCCTCAGTTTGACCAGCACATCTTTGCCCAGCCATGCAGGTTTGTTACTTCATCTGCCTGATTTATTATTCTCGAAAATGGAGAGCTCTTGCAATCTCAGAAAGGCATCCTTCAAGTACTGGCAGCTCTGTTTTTTCCCTTGTCCTGAAGGATAGTTTCGCAGGGATCTCATCCAACAGTTCCTTACACAAACAGCCTGAAGCTCGCTCTCCTGAAGGTCAGGTCCTAACTCTGCTCCTTGCCAGGCTCATGTTCCTTGAGACTGTGAACTCAATCACAGCATGGTTGCTGCAGCCCAGGCTGCATTCATTCTTAACCACTTTTACAACCTTTTTCACATCAGTGTGCAACAGGTCCAGCAACACTTCACCTTTGGTGAGTCTATCCAATACCTGAACCAGAAAGTGGTCTTCTGAACTCCAGAAATCTCCTGGACTGCTTGCAGTTCTCAGTATTGTCTGCCCAGCAGAGGTCTGGTGGTTGAAATATCTCACCAGGATGAGAGCCTATGGGTGTTATGCCTCTTACAGCTGAAACAAGAATGTCCCATCAGCAGGCTCACCTGCATCAGGTGGCCTGCAGTAGACATCTACCACCAGATGCCCTTTATTGGTCCAGTCCCTAATTTTAACCTAGAAACTCATGGATGTTTCTCAGAGGCAGCTCTTTGCAGTCTATCCACTTCCTAACATAGAAGGCAACTCTGGGCCAGAATTCTTTTCCACTTATGATCTAGGTGGATGCCATCAGCAGTCAGCAGGCCAGGCACTGAGTAATCAGCCCTATGGTTGATAAAGCAAAAATTCCTGAAAGAGCACCAGCCTCTCAGCCATGGATTTATCAGATGGATTTTCCTGCTCCTCTCAGTATCCCTTGCTGCCAATGAGGGGAGAGAAGAAAACTCCATCTGTACTCCTGCTACAGCAACTAACCGCCCAAATGATCTGAAGTTCCTTTCGATAGCTCTTAGGGCTTCTCTCAGCAACTTTATGGCTGCTCACAAGTAGGTGGAAATACAGATTTGTTTAGGATTGTCTGTGTTCACTATTGTCTTTTACCAGCTTACCATCCATAAGGTAATTTCTTGTACGTGACCTGTTTGATGTATGCATCTCATTCCTAATTGCCTTTATGTTCTGGGAGAGAGTTTTCCCATGTGTACAGAGTAAAGTTTCTTTTTCTGCCTATTTCAAAGCTATCGTTTTTGTTTCATCAGAATTTCTTGTGATCTGAAATGCCAACTCTAAGTCCACAATATTTCCTAAATTCTATTTTTTATCTCTCATTTTTAAAGCCTTAATAATGAAACATGCATTTGAATATTCATGCTGTGCAGCAGAGCTTTGTTTGTTCTTTTAAAAGTACTCAGAGAGGTGGCATTCTCCTTTCACAGTTTTAAAAGGCCATTGCTTAAGTGTAGCCAGGCAACTAATTAATTTTACATGAGAGCGTGTATTCTATGCAAGTGGTCTCTGTATTAATAAACAATGGTAGAATCTGATGACCTTGCTATTTTTTAAGTGAGTTGTCTCTCTATTATACATCTGTTGGTGTATAGCAATGGTTACTGCATTTATGCTTACATACCCCAGAACCAGTTGTCCTCTCTCAATTTAGAGATCAATATAGTTTTCCTTTCAATGTTGTAAAAGTAAGAATAAATAAAAATAGAGTCTTTTCACAATGTTTTCCAAAGATGAATGTTTTCTATTAATTGTGAAGGCTTTGGGTAACTAATGGAAGGAAATCCTCACAATAAGGAAATTATTTCCATCTTCTGAGCCAGTTTAAATTGAGGCCTTTTCTTGTAATGAGAATTGAAAGCAGCTGTGGTGAAGGACTATTCTATGGGATGTGTCTCCAGTAATTGCATACTAGTGCCTGTCCTTTTTAGAAGAACATTCTTATCTAATAATAATAATAATAAAAAAGATAGAAAAGTCAACACGCTTAGGAAAAAATAAATCCTAAATCAAATGTCCTTTTTAGGATAGACTTTTGAACTCTGTAAGGGGAAGCTATCCTGATGTTACAATTACCTGTGACTATTGATTAAAAAATGCTTAGCTTTGCTTTGTCTTTATATTTTCAAACAGTGGTTCTAATTTTCTGTTAATGATTTTGAATAGTGTGACAAACCAACTACTTGATTTTTTCTCAAGTACGTACAGAGAGGAAAAAAAAGGAAGCTGAATGAAAGGAAAGTCTACCTTCAGAGCCTATATAAACTCAGTAAGCCTACTGGTGGTGTCTCTTTCAGCAAGGAAAAACAGAGTACTTTATAATTATTAGGATGCACCTAAAGAATGCATTTTTAAAAAATATGCACACAAGATGTTATCTTCCTCGTGTAATTATATAAAAACAATTTATTGTAAATATCTTTTCAGTAAAAAAGTGGATGATATTTATAATATTCCAAACTTGTCATAGTTGCCTAGAACCTTTCACAAGCACTGCATTTCACATGCACACAAATGGAGAAAAACTGTATATACCTGTAACTGTCCATTTAGAAGTTAACATGCATCTGTATTGACAAATGCATGCTGAGTCTTATTTTTGCTCTGCACGTCCTCTGAATTAATTTTGTGCGATGGTTTTTACTCTACATACAATTTTGCAGTGTGGTTTGGATGGCTTTCTGCAGAATATAGTACTTCAGGCAGCCCAAATCTTTGTGTAGTACTCTGCCTCCCCAGCATGTTCCCTATTGCATTCTTCTACTTCACTGCAGCCCAGAACAGAGAGCTGTTTTTGAAGCAATGCTAAAGAGAACAGCAGTGTGTTTCCTCAGTAAGATCAGGCTAGAGAAATGTGTAGACAGAACATTTTGCAGGAAAACAGGTGCCTGAAGGTTGTTGACATCTTTGGTATTTGAAAATATCTATTTATACTTCACACTGAAGAGACTGCCTGTCAATAGGATTGCATATTAATGGCGCAGCAGCTGGAATGCATGCTTGAGGTATGCAAAACACAGGCTGCTGCAACCTGTAGGTGCTTTACCTTTATTAGCCTCAATACATACCTGTGTTTTGAAGAAAGTTGAAGGTCTGTTAAGTGAGTGGCTTCCCAGCTGAAATGCATCATAGTTGATCCTTCTGCTGTGGCTGAAGGTGTAGCTAATGCATCTATTAGAAGAGGTGTGATCTTCTACAGCAAATACTTTGTGGATGGATGCAGTGTTCAGCTGTATTTTCAATCTCCCTCTCTCTCAGGAATTAGTTACCTGTTGTCTTTTGCATGCTTGCACAATAAACACTGGTTGCAGATGCTGGATTGGTGTCCTGCTTGTTCAGCAGGGTCAGTCCGTCTTGTCCATGTGCCTGAGTGCAGGGGGATGCAGGGTGGTCCCAACTCTCTCTGTGACACTCGGGCAATTGTGCTTATTTTAGCTGTTTCCTATGTGTCTGTGTTACTGGGGCTTTAA
The DNA here is from genome assembly GCA_002909625.1 of Bambusicola thoracicus. Taxonomy (NCBI): domain Eukaryota; kingdom Metazoa; phylum Chordata; class Aves; order Galliformes; family Phasianidae; genus Bambusicola; species Bambusicola thoracicus. The sequence goes on along the minus strand of PPHD01022456.1, from coordinate 8,310 downwards.
TGGGAAACAGTCTGTTTTCCCATTGCACTCTACCTAGTTTCTTCTTTGGGATTTCAGGAGAAAGGAAGTACTGTGTGTCCTAGTGTCAGTGTACATGTAGACCAGCCTGTTTTTTAGCGTAAGATGTTTTTTGTAATTTGTAGGATGTATTTCTATTTGTTAAAATAAGATATGTAACTAGCTGTCTGCTTGAAACTACTTTCTGAGGAATTAACTTTGTTTTTTATGTGATTGTTAGCCTTGTAAGGTCATTTCATATTGAAACAAATTCTGTCAGACTGTTCTGGGTCTTCCATTCATCAAGATAAGCTTATTTTATTAGGGTGCCTGTGAACAATGCAAAGATTACTACAGTATTTATGTTTTTTAACTACTGTGTATGCGCTATCATGCAGCGCTACTTGTATATAAGCATCAGTGTCCCCAGATTCATAGTGGACTTCAGCTCAAGCAGAAGCATTTTCAGGTTGCCTAATGCAAGTAGATAACCAGGGTTAACTTTCTAATGGTGGTTTTCTTGGTTTTGGTTTTTTTCTAAACATACATTTTCTGTAGATTGTTTTAAAGATATTCTTCAAGACAAGCATTCCTTAATGTATGCGTGAAGTGTCCTCACGCTTGATACCTGTCCTGATTCTACAGTCATAGAACAAAGGCAGCAGAGAGATTATTGTGAAAAAGATTATTAATTTCTTACCAGTGGTCTTACAAGTGCTTTTGAAGAAAAATGGCCATCCTCAGATAAAGCCTGAGGAGGTAGTGAGCTTTTTAGCTTCTTAAAATGGTGTGCTTAAAGTAGGTACTCTGAGCATAAAACTTTTGAAGATGTTGGAAAAGTCTGTGAAAGCTCTGGGAAATTCAGCCAAGTCTTTACCCAGAAGAAAAATAGCAGGCTTAAATGTGTAGCTTGTGTAGCTGTGGCTGTAGCCAGGTGGCTAGGAAGCAAGAATATGATCTGAAGCTTGAGACACAATGTGTTCTTTCTTACCTTCTTTCTGTTTGTAGGAAAGAAATATTAAGCAGAAGGTAAACTAGCAGTTGGTATTTGATCTCTCTTTTTTTTTTTTTTAACTATAGAACTTTGATAGGTTTTAATTTTCTGTAAGACCTTTAGCTTCTGAGGACTTCAGAAGAATGACAAATCCTAAAACAGGTATAGAATCTTGAAACGTTTTCATTTTAGAGGGAAACTGAGTCACAAAAAACACAAATGTTTGTCTGGCTTTATCCCAGAGCTCTGGTGGCAATAACCAAACACTTGAGTAACAGAAATTATAATATAGAAGAATACTTGCGGAGATTTTGTAGGTAAATTGTCTGTGAACAAGGAATGATATTATAATGGTAACTGTTCTGAAATGGTACCTTCAAGAATGATGAATATTTGAATATTAATAATCCAGGGGAAAGTGGGTTTTTTTTTGATTTTTTTTTTTTTTTTTTTTTTTTTTTGTTTTCTGGGAGCCACTTCCTATAATGATGTCCTTCTCAGTGAACCTACCAGCTCTGTCTTTGATCACAGTCTCCTTTTGTGCTATGTAGTAGTAGTAACAAAAGTCACGTGGAGATGGATAAATTCAGTCAGACTTTATGATGCTGCCATTCCTGAGCTGTCATTCCATAGCAGCATGTTCATATATATATATATACAAATCTATGCATACATATGTTTGTATAAATAATTAAAAATGAGATTTTTTTTTTCCTGCTCATTTTCAGCTGAAAGTTGTTAAAATAAGATGTGGCCTCAAGATTTTTTCTTAGCTTTCTCCTTTGTTGTTTTGGAATGATACAATTTGTGACTCCTTGCATTTGTTTCTCAGTGTCTTTTCCTTCCAGTCTTTGTTATCTATTTAGGTAGTTTTAACCATAACATTAAAGCAAAGGTATATTCTCACTGATTGGCACTTGGATGAGAGACTTTGGAAAGTGATGTGTGAAAGAGATGTTCTTTGCAAATTACTTGCAATCTCTTTTGAGTTTAAACAAAACATGAGCCAACTTTCAACCCACACTTCCCACTGTGGATACCAAGAGGGTGAGGGAGAATGAAACAAAAAATAACTCCGTACTGACAGACTCTTAAGGACTCGTCCCATTTGGAATAAAAGTAAGTTGACAGAAAATCAAAGCTTTCTCATTCTTATCAATACTGTAGCATCATGATCTATAGACATCTCTATGCCAGGGAAAATTTCATTTAAAGTTCCCATAATTGCAGCCAAACTGCTCCTAAGAAATCTTGGTATTCCTCATGCAGAGGAGATTCTCTTGGTATTTCTTATGCTAAGGGCAGATTCCCAGGGTCCACTTCTTAAACTTAGTTGCTAACACTTTAAGATTTTGTCTGCTTAGAAAAACTGACCTCTGTTTAGTCAGTAGTAAATAATATTGCCAGGATCTCTACATCTGCAGGAGAGGTAAATAGATGATTACATTGTCATAGTCCTAGAAAAGCATAGTAGAGCATAACCCCTTTTGTGTTCTGGCAAAACACAGAAGTTACCACTGGGAAATGTATTGCTTATATTTGAAGTGCTGAGAAAGGTAATCACTAATTCTGGCAATTATTTGAGGAATCATCTGTGTACATGAGCCTATGACAAAGACCCTCTCTTTGTAGCCTGAATACAACGTAATACACCAGCAAATCTAATAACAATAACAAATAGAAGTAGTAAGAGGAGGGAGAAAGCCTGGAGAAGGGTTTTCTTTTTAAAAGAATGAAAGTTTCACTTGCCTGCAAAGCAGTTCCTTGGAGGGTAGCTTGATGATCTTTGCATCTGATGCAGCCATCTGAGCACCATGAGACCACCAGAGAAGAAGAAGAAGGGATGAAGGAGAGAAGACACAGCCCTTGAGGAAGCGTAGCGTTCTGAATATCTAAGGCATCTGAAAATTGGAAAGGAGCTGAAGTCAATTACAAAGCTGAGCTGGAGATCAACATAAACTAACAAGTATGAATGTAGGCCTGAAGTTATCAGCAAATCCAGACACATTTGAGTGTGTGCATATGAGAGTTTCTTACTGAAAGCGAAGAGGGAGCAAATGATGTCTTGCTTTTCTCATTAGAAGAAAATGATGGCAATCCATACCATTTAGCTGTCAAATGGATTAGAAAAAGAGAAAACATCAGATAAATGTTCTGCAAACAGCTATTAAAGCTATTCCAGAAATATTGGTTTGAAGAGTTCCTTGGAATCTACCACTCAAATTTACGTGTGTTTTGAGTTATCTTCAAATTGGCTATCATCCTGTACAAATGTGAGGACAAGGAAGGCAAACTTGAGCCTGCCAAAGCCTGTGGTCCTGTTGTCATCGGAGAGGCTCTTCTGAGGGGTTACTTCAGAGTACGTAACAATGAATATTTTTATAGGCACCACCTCTCTGTAGTTTATAGAAGACTGAATTGAGTCTGTAGTCCTTTGAACGCTCCTTATTTACTAGTATTACCAGAGTTTATCTTTGGTTCCAGAAAGCCTCTGGAACCTGACTATACCTCTGAGTATGAGGGTGATAGTCTGGTTACTGCATTTGCATGAATGAAGACTGCCGGGAAAGGTGCCAAATTCTGAGTTCTGTTTAAGTCTAATATTGAAATCTTTTGCATGGTTCTCAGAAATATCTCTGCATTTTCTTGATTCCATTGAACAAAACTGTAAGTCCACCAGCACAAAACTGTAAAACATTCGAGTTTTCTTTCTGCAATGTAACTGCGTGAGGGAAGCCTCTAGGAATTGGAGGATGAAGCGAGAAACTTCAGGGTCGGGTAGCTCACCACTTCTAACTGATGCCTTACTAGAATAAAATACATCAGGAGAGTAAAATGCAGGAGCTGCAGTGAATTAGGCCCATGACAGCAGTTAGAATTGCTGGATGAAAGCAAAATATGGAACTCTCTTTGGGATCCAGTGGTAGGAATATTTCTCTAAAAAGATAAAACTTTATTAAACAAAGATCCTACTCAGCATATATTGGAGCAAGTGGCTGTGAAAACCAGTACTGTGTTTTTTTGTTGTTGTTTTTTTAAGAGTATTGATAGGATCCCCTCTCCTGAGTTCACTTGTCTTATATTTATGCTTATTTCTGTTGGTGATAGACAATGACATAAGGGTTAGTCTTCACAATGGGTATTAATCTATGATAGCCTTCTCCACAGGTTTTTGTCTTAGCAATACTTTGCCTCCTCACTAATTCTTTTTTCCTGTTTTTGAACCTAAATAATCACCATGCAGATGTTGTTGAATCCTGTTATTAAAGCAAACCCATTGCTGACTCCCAGACCAAACTCCCAATAACCAGCTGCTGTGGCACCCTTGTTATTCCACTTGGTTTTAAGATGCCACATTTTCAAGCTGAAAAGCTCACTATCTCTTGTTCTTTTTTTCCCTTGTAGAGCATGATGAGTGTGGCAGTGGGCAGCACAACTGTGATGAGAATGCAATCTGTACCAACTCTGTCAGGGGACATAGCTGCACCTGCAAACCTGGATATGTGGGGAATGGGACCATCTGCCGAGGTAAGTTTGTTACTCTAGAAGCACTGTAAAAGTGGCATACTCTATTAATATTTTCTGACAGTCACCCGCATTCTGTTAACTCGTGATGATGGCTGGATTCTGTCAATAATTCACTGTGAGATTTATCATCTGGCAACTGGAATGTGCATAGAGATGGTGGGAATTGATTTGTGCATAACTTCTCAGCAAGAAGGAATTATTTCTGGAAAGCTAGGAGAAAAGGACTTTTACTGTCATTGTATACTGTCATTTGAGCTAGGTATCTTTCTGCTTTTAAGTGATATTAGTTGTTTATTAATGTATTCTATCACGTTTAGTCTTTAAAATTTAATCAAATGCCTTTAAATTTAGGATAATCAACTCTTGTTCTTACATCATATTGCTGCACTTTGCCTACTCTCACATTAGAGTAGGTTTTTATTTTGTTCTTTACGTTTGAACACTTATTTTGAAGCGTTCTCTCTTATGTAAACAAGAAATATCTGGAGTTGACTATGCTTTCTATGAGGTGGTAGATCAGCTTTTTAGGAAGGTTTTTTATTTCTGTGGACAAGCAATGATGTATTTAAAGGCAGGGGTGTGACTCTGTTAACCAGTTGGCTTAGTGAGGGCTCTGACATGAAGGTACCTCTTGTGTATTTATGCATTATCTTGTTGCATAAAAAGCTGTTTTCCCCTTGTCTGGGGTTGCATAATTTCTGACTTCTTAAACTGAATTGCCATAACTGAAAACTAACTTATTTTTTTGAAATGACAGCTACTGAAATTGAGAAAATAGTCTGTTATGGACTTCCAAGGAATTCTTTAAATAAGTAGGACTGATATCATTCCTGTTTCAAGCTAAAGTTCTTCACTAAGATTGGCCTGTCAACCACTGAATTAGCATATGCCATCTGATTGCTTTTTGATTTGACTTTGTTTTGAGATTGTTCATCTGCACAAGAATAATGTTATATTCAAAACTGTAAAATAGTTTGCAGTGTTTTAAGAAGCATCACAGAAACATTATGAAAATGGTGGGCAAGTTAAAACTTCTGTTCATATTGAAGTTTAGAAGGTGATACTGGGGAGAGAAACTCGTTCTAGAATGATTTATTAGATTGCAGTGAATGTAAATTATGGCACAGACAAAGAGTTTCAGAGAAGCCTGTGAACAGGCTGGCTGTGTTTCACTGTGGTTTTTGTTTGTTTGTTTGTTTTTCTGATGCTAATACAATGTAAATCCTTAATGGTACTTCTTTGGAGCAGGAATGCTTGGATTAGCTCATACAAACCATCTTTTCACACTGATGATCTTTGGGTACTGATGTAACCCACTGATGTTGGGTTAAATGTGCCAAAAACTCAAAGCAAAACTCTCATTACATATTTATTAGTCTTGTAATGTTGAAGTAACTAAATATTCTAGCAATGAAATTACACTTGAGAAATGCAAAGATGGTTTTCATCCTCAAAATTTGTTGAAAGCTGAGTTCTGTTTAGACACATGTATTTAATATGCCTTGAATTGCACAAGTGAATGTACTTAGAGTTACCTGTTTGAGATAAATGTACATGGAAAGAGAGGAAACAAAGTGAGTTCTTACATTCTGACTAGGAAGTGTGAACTCAGGGGAAAACTGGAGATGGTAGGAAAGCATCTTGCACTCTAATAATTACAATATCCACTAGGGCTGAGAATTATCTGTTGCTACATGGAATAGTTATTACTGCAAGGCAGACAATAATAGAATGCTGTAGTAAATAGTGCAACATGCCACATCAAGAAGTGGTCTGAGTTTCTCAGCCTGTAGTTCTATGGTCATTTGAGGTTTTTACAATTTGGGTAGCTAATTCGAAAGACATTCACGTTTTACCCATTCATGGTGATGTGTAATCTGTCTGGAAAAAAATAAAAAAAAAAAGAAAAAGAAAAAAAAGCAGAAGAATTATCAGTTACCAGACACATCAGTTTGCTTGCACAAGTTCAAGGCTTGGTACAGGAAAAGAGTTGTGCACTTGTCAGGACAACTACAAATAGTTTAGGCTGTCTTTTAGCAATTCTGGAGCTTCATCTTCAGGCAATATAAACTGGAAAAAAAGTGTATGCAAGCCAAGGTAATAAGTTTGATATAATATAATCTGAAACAGACAAATGTTCCCTTTGAGTCACCTATAAGTGTTTTATATTTACCTGTTAAAGATGTTTACACGCACAAAACATTTGTTTCAACTCCTACTGAAGTAACATCTCTCCAGTTCTGTAAGAAATCTTATTAATATTGTCCAGGAACACCATAAGTAGAATAATAATTTTATGATCAGAGAGTAGGACTGACTTTTGTGTCTGATTGTACAATATATTTCAGCCTTATCTTTGCAATGTTATAAATTCAGAGTAACGTTGCTTTTTTCCTTTAGTGACTAATGCTGTGATTACATCTATGTAAGAAAACAAAATACCGCTAGTTCTGTTTTAGAAATTGTATGAGCATTTAAATGAAGTTTCATAGTGAAATACTAGTAAATAGAGTGAAATTATTTTGGCAGGCATGTTTGTGACATCTGCACTTTTTATGGAAAGTATGGTGAAATAAAAAGGACAGCAGTAATCTGGACATAAATATGGTTGTTGTTTAGAAATAAAAACAAAAAGATGTGAAGAGTGAAGCAAATATTTTTCAAAAAGAACTTCATAATCAGGATGCCACCTTTCTCGAGTAGAAAAATAAATTTCATTTGTAAGATTTTTTTTTTTGCTTTTCTGTGAACGTGGTAGACTAGACTATATAATTAAGGACTGGATTGCGTCAAAATAGGTGTGGAAACTATCATGAAGAAAAGTAGTGGAAAAGGGCACGGTCCAAGACCAAATGTTCTTCTTCACTAAAATAGATACAATTATAATTTAAATGACATAAAAATGGAAAAAGAAGTAGACGTGAACATAAGAAAATCTTCATAGATACATAGGTACCAAAACATAGGCAGTGAGACTGTATATAATAGTAGGGACCAACAGGACTTATTTCCTATGGATGCAGATATTTTCTTTATTTTCCTGTAAGAAATGGGCTTTGGTAACTCAGAAAGATACTGGAATTTTGGGGATAGGTCAGAAAAAGGATGAGGCTGAGTTGAGATGAAATGACAAGGGGCTATGATGCTGTACCATCACTGTTAGCAAATTTGACAGAGCGCTGGGCCCAGAATAAGAAAGAATCTTATATCTTATTACTTTTACAAAAAAATGAAAAGTAGAATAAGAAATTCTTTTCTAGAAGAAGCTATGACATTAAAAGCAGAGGATAGTGGTAAAATCAGTAATGGAACATTTGTCTAAGCAGAAGCAGAAACTGTGGTCCTACAGTTCAGTAGATTAGAGTTTATATGCTCTACTACTGTCTAAAGTCATAGAAAGAGGCAAAGATACTGAAACATCAGCAGGTTTCCCAAAATAATTGATGACATTTTACAGACATCAAATCCCAAATAAATAAATAAAACCTACAGATTCTGCTGAAGTTGTAGATCAGTCATAGAATCATAGAATTACTCAGATTAGAAGGAACCTCAAGCATCATCAAGTCCAACTGCAGCCTAACCATAGTACCCTAACTTTAACAACCCTCTGCTAAACCATGTACCTGAGCACCTTGTCCAAACCGCTCTTAAACACATCCAGGGATGGTGACTCAACCACCTCCCTGGGGAGCCTATTCCAGTGCTTAACAACCCTTTCTGTAAATAAGTGTTTCCTGATATCCAACCTAAACTTACCCTGGCGCAACTTGAGGCCATTTCCCCTCGTC
>PPHD01022455.1:0-12841 GCA_002909625.1 Bambusicola thoracicus | reverse complement strand
ACTCACTATCATTTGGGTTTATTTCCCAGACAGTATACTACGAAGCTGTTAGCAGACAAAATCTTAATATTCCTGCAGTTTATAACCGTAGGTACTGAGTTTCAGTTGGTCTTTCGCGTTTTGTTTCTGATGAGTGTTACAGACATTCATGTCAGATACGTAGTTATGAATCTGCATGTGATTCTAAAGTGTAATTTTAATGCAGGTTTGTATAAAAGGCAAAATATAATTGTGTAAACTAAGATGCATCTGTTGAGAAGTATTTGAACATGAGGTATTTTTCTGTTCATGGGGTGTGTTGTGTTTGGAGGCTTTACATTGTACATTTCACTACAGGCAGTGAAACATACTGTGAATCAGATGAACCATTAATAATTTCTTTTTACAGTTCTATATCCTGGAAGATAAACCGTTTTTGTTTTAGGAGTCTGTACATTATCTGCTGTACTATGCCTAATAGGGTTGGCCTATCACGATATCATGAACATCTTCCCTCTGATAGTGCACCATTAGAGTTGGCAGGAGTTTTTCTGGTGATGAAGCATAGGCTTGGAGGTGGCAGTAAGGACTGAGTGCTCTGCTGATCTGCTGGACGTCCCCATGGGGGACGTCCAGCAAAGTTTTATCCATGTTCCCCCTCCAAAGAGCTGTGCAATGAGATCCTTCCCTTGCTAAGCGAGACAGATTTGTCTATATACTTGGCCAGGCTGGACACAGTGGTACATGGTTTTTTGAAGACGTTTGTCTTTAACAAGTTGCTACAGTGTGATTGGGTCCCAGAAGTATCAAGAATTACAGTGTTTGATTCTGTTTGGCAACACTAAGGTGGCCTATAGTTTGTATTAGAAGTTTCTGAATCGAATACGCTAAACTTTTAGTTTCCTCCCAGTAATCTAATGATCCACATGCCCTTTTCATATTGTGATTTTTTTTGCTGACACACTCCTAACCTTCTTTCAGTATCCCCTTTGGCCTCACAAATGAGTGGAGTAGAAGAAGGTAATAAATACAAAAGGCTCTTTAAAATTGGAAAGATGTAAGACTCTTTTCATATTCTCAGGGGATATCATACCCTATAATTCACAAAATTTTCCTGTGGCTAGCTTGGGTAGTTAGGAGTTTACATTGTTCCCATTAAAAGCCAAAGGCATGTCTTTGCTCCTCCAGTGATTTTAATGAAGGCAGCTTCAAAACTTACTAAAATACTGTATCATTTAAAAATTTCAGAGTATCTGGTTATGATTCTGAAAGGTTAATAACATTTTAAATTGGAACTACAAAATACTAATCGTGCTTCCTTCTTAAGTCAAATGCACTTTATGTCTGTTACTATGGTGATGATAATTAATATACATAGAATTGTAACAAGCTGAAATAGACTGGATAATGCAGTGCGCGGAGCAGTTCCTGGAAGAACTGAATGTCCTCAGCTCCCAGTGCTGATGGAGAAATGCATCTCAAAGGAAAACCACTGCATTTTGCAGAGTCAGGTCCTGTAACTTTTGTCAACTGGGAGTGGAGTATTTCAAATTGTATTGCATAATCCTATTGAAGGCAACCAGATGTGACTCCATAGCAAGAGACAGCACCAAACTGAAACATCAGTTCTGTGAGTTTCAACAGAATCTCAGTTCCTACTGAAGTTTGCACAGGCAGTTCAAGACAGCTTAAATACTTACCTGTAAGGCACTCAAAGTGCTGTTCAATTCTAAATGATTCAAGCACTGCTAAATGACTCCTGCAAAATAACTCCTGCCTGTGGCAGAGAAGTGAAAATGAACAGGACAGAAAATATAGTTAATGTGCTATTTAGGAAGTCAGGGAAGAGACTTTGATTTTACTTCTATTTTCAAACAATTTCTATGTGAAGACACTTTGTGAATCTCCCCCCATTGTCTTCCCTTTTCTCCCCAAACTTTCAACTATCTCTAGAATTTGTTTTCAATTATGTATAAACAATCCAGTTTTAAAAGATCAATTCCTGTATTTCCTGTGCTTCCTCTTAAAGGCAAGGAAATACTATGCAGGAGGTGTGTGAGGGCATGCAAGTAAACTCACTCCAAGTGTTTTCATATGTGTCTTACACATATACATCCTAGGAACACATTTCTCCTTCCTCAGAAAACAGGAAAACTAGATGACCTTTAAGGGTGTCTTCCAACTCAAATGATTCTGTTTCTATGACACTACAGGCTGGTTAGCAGGTGTTCTGAGGACTTCATCCCAGGAATATTTTTATTTTAGTTCTCTGCTAAATGGAACTGGGATTTTTTTTAATGTCATCTGTTACTGTGTATATACTATTAAAATTAATTTTCTATTTATCCTATTTTGGAGAAATCACATTGTAATATGTATGTTTTTCAGCCAAGGGTCCAATTTAATCAAAACTAAAAGTAAGCTTACTTAAGAAAATGCTGCCATAGAAAATCATTCATCCTAGATTTTAATCCTTCTGTGGTTGGAGGGTTCCTCTGATTCCCTGTGAGATATGCCTTACATCCATGGTCTACCCTCCAACAAAGTATGAACTGTTTTTTTTTTTAGGTAAAAGATGAGACCTCTTACATGAATCCATTAATGAGATGGAGTGAAATATGTAGCTGGAGGTGCAGTTTTAGAAAATCATATTTCTCTCCTGTACTTTTGCTACAGTGTGAGTGCGGTGGAAAGTGTCTCTGTTATTCACAAGATTTGTTAAACTTCAATTACCAAAAGAACTTGAGAGAATCACCGAGCTAGCACGTTACATATTAAGGAATCTCATCTCTTATGTGCTGTTTTCAAAGTTAGCTTAAAAACATACAGGTAAAGAAGTGTGAAGATTGGATAGGACTTATTTAATTTTCCTAAGCAGGCATTTACCATTTTAGGAAAAAGCAGGTTTGGCATTTAAAAGCCTTAAAACAGAGTGTTTATCACAGGCGCTGAAACAAAAGCATCCTGAATTCTAAATTACAAACCTGGACAGGAATTGACTATCTGACCGTGCCTTTTAACTCTCCTTAAAGACAAGCGGTATGCTTTTGTGACTCTCAGCGTCCTAGAAGAAAAAATGGCACAAGCAGCTCTGCAAGGTTCTCACAGAGGAATAACAAATACAGAGCTAAACCATTTTAAATGTGGAAATGTCTTTGTTAGCTGGGAACCTATGTTGCCTGTGCTACCTAGTTGTGCAAAACAACTCAGCATTGTTTTTGTAGTAGCTTTAAGCCTATTGTTTTCTGATGGAAAGATTCAGAAAGAGAGCCTGTGCTTCCACATTTTGTTTGGAGCCAAGGCTCGTGCACCAGCGGAGCTCACAGTAACTGAGCTATGGCATTATTCTGCCCAGTGACAGGTAGGGAAAACAACAGCATACCAATTTGCCTGCTTTTCACAAACCTCTAAACTCCACGTGTAATCAAAGGGACTTTTCAAATTTAATAGTATTTATTTTGTGTGTCAGATAACACTTGGTAAAAGTCATCGGTTTTTCATTACCAAGATCATTAATACTATTGGTGATACCGTGACTTGAATAACCTTTCACTTGTTTGTCACAGCTGCAAATTGACTTTCTAATGATCCAGTCATTTATTTTCCTTTTCAGGAACAAATTCAGAAGTATCAGGCCTGTTTCTTACCTCCTTTTTTAATGTAAAGTGATGTTAAAACAGTGAATTTTGAAGGAGGCACTCTTCCGGAAGGTCATATTTTCAAATAGGTAACATGTTGCTGATGGAGCAGTGTTTTTGTGCATTCAAATTTTGCTGATTTTTCCATCTGTTCCCCCTGCTGTGATAGGACACCTGGCAAAAAGACCAGATCTTGTTTTTTTCCTGCATGTGCACACTCTGGCCTGTTAACCTTTGCATTGCTACTGCTGTGCGTGATGGAAAGGACAAAATTGTGCTGGGCTGGCAGGCAGGAAATCCGTCTGCTCTGTGCTTTCAGTTTTACTTGCAAACTGAGCCAATGAGTTACAGAGAGGAATCAAAGTGCACTTGTGATGCTTTATCAGAGCATAAAGGCAGATAGAGGTTCTTGTCATTTTTTTTTTTCTTCATCACGATGCAAGAAAAGTCCTTAACATGAATTTATTCCCATACAAGACTGCAGATGGACACGTAGCCTTAGATCTTAAGGTCAACACTAAGCCAGAAGGCGATTTAGTCTTGCCTCGTATGAAAATCAAGGTGTGAGTTTCCTTCAGTTCTTTAGCCAGGCAGAGATCATTGATTAATACGTAACTTCTAGAGACATCATGGAGTGCAGAATACAGAGCTCCCCTTTTCGGTTTCTTGCAGTTACTCATTGCCCTAATGCTATATATTTTTGCTGCTGTATATATGGCTGTATAATTCCTTGGCTTGAGAGGACACCAGGGCCTCTACTTTCTTATACTGCAAGTTTCTTGTGATTGGCCTGTCTAGGCTTCATTTAACAAATCCAAATTGGCAGGAAAATATGAAATTAAGAACCCTTGTTAGGATACAGGATGTTAAATATGTGTCGGCAGTGAATGCCCAGTCTGGATAGTAAAGGCAGAAGAGTTGCCACTTGAGTCCTAACACAGAGAATGAAATGTAATGAGGAGTGCATCATCAGATTTGGCTATGCTAGACGGCAGTTTAATGACAGTACCTGGCCAGCTCCAGTAGTTTGTTGTATTGTTAGCAGGCGTTAGGTGATATACTGACAGAAAATTCCATTTGAGTTTGGTTTGTTAAAACAGAAAAAACAGAGTACCACCCAAGCAGCACTATAGTCAGAAGGCAATTGTTAGAGGCAAAATAATTCAGCTTGGTTGCTCAGCTTATTTCCTTGGTGAGAGTGTGAACTGGAGCTGAAACTTCCCGAAGGCGTCCTTGCTGAAGGTGAGAGCCAATCCAGAGAGATCAGCCAGGCTTGCAGCTGAATCCAGCACAGTACTAACAATGGCAAGTAATGTCCCAATAAAACTGTCAAGGCCAGACTTAATTTTATGGACTTCAGTAGTCCTCTGTCAGAGTGGTGAGTGTTGCGAACTTTGACTATCTCAATATTTGTTCTGCTTTTGTTGGTTCTCCTGTCACTTTCACCTTGAACAAAGTCTCTGGGAATGGAAGAGATCAAGGGAACATTGCCCCTAGCACACCAAGGGCAATCCAGTTTGGTGGAAAGCCCTTAAGGAATAAAGCCTGTTGTTTAGTTTGCTTGCCAAGAGGGCTGTAGATTTGGATTTTGTCATTTTCATTTTGGTAGTGAAGAAGAAATTTCCTTTTCTATTTGTTTCCAAGATATAGTTTGGCTTATTCACCAAAACCTTCTAATTCGAAAGACTTTGCAAAGTCAGACAAACATAATTTGAATGTTAATTCAAGTGGATGATTTGTTTTTTGTTGTTGTTGTTTAAATCAGTCTTTATAGTGTACTCTGGTAGACCATACATCTCTGCATGCACTACTTGATGAGGAAGTAAGATATTAAGGAAATTCCACGAAGATCTTTGTGTAGGAAAGGCTTTATCTGTAAAGGAAGGTGGAACCACAGAATCTCTTAAGGATATAAAACCTTGAGAATAAGCTGTCAGTAGGGAAGAAGACCGTGCAATCCGGACTGATTTGACAAACATATGCTTTGGGAGGATTGAGTATTTAGTGTAGGGAAACAGGTGTGTTATCATGTTTTCGATCAAGGTGCATCTGGAGAGGAAAGGTTACCTGCCTTGTTGGGTCACATTAAATCAATCATAGGAGTTACCAGTCACTAAGGCCCTACAGAAAATAACGAATCAATATGAAAACCACAGCCTATGCAGTGGAAGCAGTAATGTTCTCTTTTACATGCAGAAATTACTCTGTACTGGGAAAGAGTGTGCAGTGTTTCCCCTTAACAGTACAAAATAAATGTGAAAAAGCTACATGACTCTGATAATCTTTTCTCACAAAATCGCAAGTGATGTCCTTAGTATCAAATAGTGAACAAGTAAATAGTTCTATAATCAGAGAAGAACTTGAATAATTCATTTTGGATAGAATGAAATAAAATACCTCTGACAGTAATCAATCAACCCATTACAACCTTGCTTCCGGTGGTTCCAATCTATTTTTTTTTTTGGAGGAGAGATGTCAGCAGTCACCTGTGACAAGGATAATGCAGGACAGACAGTGTGGCAACTGAAGAGAAAAAGCTGTGATGCCATAGCAAATGTATCTACTGCTATTATTTGCTCTCATGAGTGGAAATTAAAATTAAAAAGGCACTTATACAAGCTGTTATCCTTACAGGTAACAGAACTGATACCCTCTAGAGTGCATAAGTGCCTATGCACAACTGAAGTGTCCCCTATATGAACTTGTGTACAATTGTCTTCTCCTAGAAAAGACAAGAATTTCTGAAATTTGCCATATACAAAGTTGAAATATTAACTTGTCATATGTAGTGCCACTGACGAGAGTTCATTGCAACGTTTAGTCCAAACTGAAGAAGTTACATGCAAGTTTGGTCAGTAAATACCTACATTTGTGTTCCTTAAACCAGAGGCATGCCCTACCCCTACTAGTCAGAAAGTCCAAAGCTTAATCTTCAGTATTACTGAGAAGCTGAAAGAAAATAGCTATAGTTGCATGGTTCTTTGTTGCTAAAGTGAAGGAAATTGAGAAGGATGATGATGGCGTAGCTTAAAACATGGTAGCTAGTAAAAAAAAAATACAATAATGAAATGGAGCTTTTGTTACTAACTCATTTCGGTAGCATGAAAAAAAGTGTTATGTTGATGATGAGGAGAATTTGCTACATATTATAGTCTTAACTAATAAAATGCTACTATAATGCTGGGAAATTGAAGATTTTAGCTCCTGTTTTATGAGTCATCTGAGCTTTCAAAGTAATGAGTGTACATTAACATTTACATTGCTTAGGGCTGGATGTAGGTTTAGACACCATCTGTAAGAAGATGTAAAGACAATTTTGTCCATATCCCTGCCCTTGGTTGGTGTTGAGGTAACTCATTTTCCCCTTTAACTTATTATCTTTGTGCTCTTCATAGGCAAGGTAGCTCTCTAGTTTCTTTCTGTGTTTCAGTATTCTTGTTTGCATTATGTTATCCTCGATGCCAGTGTCTACTCTTATAAATCACCTATGACTGCCTCATTCGCCTCTATCTAACACCTTGCATACTAATTCACCCTTGCGTGACCAGAGTAAGAAAAACAGCAGGAAAAAGAGAAGGGTAAGATGGAAGAGCATTTCCATTGGGATAGCCCACTGGGATGAAAACAAGACATCCTATCTCTTGCTGAAGTATGAAAAATCAGTAAATCCTTTGATTTTCATAGGATGGCCTTATTTCCCCTGTTGGAAGGAAGGAAACTCTCCCTGACCTGCCTTTAGAACCTCTCTGGTGACAATATATCCTCTCTGCTCCTCTCTCTTGGAGAGATGGAGCCTCAGAGCTTGTGGCAGAAAGCCCACAAGGATACCACTGCTTGTTTCTGTGTATCTATGGTCCCTAGCCTCAGCCACATTTGGATCTTGGGGGCTGCCCACTCACCTCTCCTGGAAGCGAGGCATCATCCCTGTGAGTCGCAATGTCTTGCTGCACCTAATGAGTTTCTGAGATAGGGTTTTTCATTTTTACTTGTAAAAATGTAACCAAGCTGTTGCTGAGCTGGTGCTATGCTCCATTCCCTTACCTCTTTCCTCTGTTTCAGGGGGTGGCTTCACCCAGAGCGCAGTAAGCATGTTAGTATTAGTGATGATGCTAAGAGCACTGCATTAACTCATTAATTCTACACATCTCTGCCAAGTCTACTGAAAGCCATTTGATCATGCTACCTAGAGGAACAGTGTCCAGTTTCCCCTCTTCCCTAATTTTCCATATTGCAGCATACATAAAATGGCATATCCCTTTGCACACGTGCACAGACAGTCCTGACTTCTCCTATGTGATCAGATAGATGATTTTGCTCAGTTTTTTTTTACTCTTCTTCCTTCAAAAAGTCTCAGTTTCACAGATCCATGCCTTTCCTCCCATTGTGCTCTTTTCTTCTTTCCACACACTTTTTTTTCCTATTGGGAAGGGACTGTCAACATGCACAAACTGACTAGCGTGCATGAATAGTAAAAACAATCTATTTTGGAATAATTCCTGCATGAAAAACCTTCCAGAATATTACAGAGTAATTGTCCATTTTTTCCAAAGCTACACACCGTGTCCTCAAATCTTGAAAATTCTCAGGCTGGTTTCCTCTCTGCATGTCTCCAGCATAATGATGGGGAAACCCGGACTGTCTCTGCTGGATGACAAACACTGCTTATCCTGATGTAAAGCTTGTTCCACACTATAGAGAATTCATTTCCTATTTCTCTCTGTAAAAAGGATCATGCTAGTTATTTCAGATTTTATCTACTCTAGGTCTGAATGTATTGATTTCTGTCTCTTCTCGCTATCATTTAATTTTGCCATTAAAAACATAACAGCCTTCATAAATTTGGAGGTGTTTAATCTCTCATAAAAATAGCTATATCGTAAATGCTACAATTCAGTGGAAACAATAACATTTTTTATACTATCATAACTGCATCCTTAAATGATCATAAATTGACTTGGAATGAGCATAATAATTCTATAAAACAAATAAGTATTTATAAATTGAATGTGAAAAAGGCTTAAGTTTAGCATAAAGAAGGAAATAGATCCTACGGCAGAATTGGAAAGCATTCAGTGGCATGTTAAACAGTAGAAGATTGAGTAATTACCAGAAAATCCAGGATGTTAATACAGTGAATGACTGCTGGCTGAAATGTTAATACTATTTGAAGGATTGATGGAAGTTGTCCTAGAACATCAAGAACATATCAAACACAAAAATTCTCCATTAGGGTGATTTGGGTCCTTTGATACAAGCATTCAGTTAAGGAATACTTTCCTGTAAGAAGGCGGCACACAGAGTTCCTTTTACAAACAAATAAAATTTTCCTTCTTGGTATTAAACATAGCTTAATTTTTAAATTTTAAAATCTATAGTTTTCCTTATCATTGTTGGCATTATCAGCTTCTTTTGACTTAGCTGGCATGTAATGGACGTATACAGGTGGGAAAAGTTGTCCTCTGTTGCTAGGCAGAAAGGCAGATGGGGGATGGGGAAGTAGAGAGAGCAATAAGAAGAGAGTGAGTGGAGCAGAGATAGGACTGATATAGTATGAGGAGATGAAAACACCAGGTGTTTTACTTTTTTTGCCAAACTAACTCAAGTCTCCAAGTCTCTCATCCTTTCAGAGCTCTCTGTGAGTGCCATGCATACAAGTGCAAGTGGCCAGGTGGGTGTTCACAAACTACACTTGTGTGGTGGCAAGATGTGGATGCTTCTGCAAATGACCCCACCAGTCCCTTGAGGCATCAGTCCTATTGACAAAGAAGGCCCCTCCTTGTGAGGAGGGGGGGTAGTTCTCTTTCCAGAGCTGTTTGTTTTCTGATTTGACTACAGAGCTTGCTGGCAAAGACACTGATTGTGAAGAATAGGTTTGGGTTTTCTTTTTATAAAAAGATAAAAATGAAAATCAGAGAATAAACTAAGACTATCAGAAACTATCAGTTTCAGATGAGTTTCTGATGCTCATCTGCCTTACACTACACTGAAGCAATCAGCAGGTGCACTGCTTGCTCTAAGCACATCTGGAAACAGGATTTGTATGCTTTTCCCCAGCAATTTCCTAAAGAAAACTCAAAGATTAAAGTTCTTTTTTTCTTAACTTTTATTTTACTTTTGTATTACTTTGTTTATAACTGCTGTTGTTTTAAGGCAAATCATGTTATAGCTTAGATTTGAGTGCACACTGTGCTAAAGTTTGTTGCCACTTGTTTAATCTGACCATCAGCTGGAATTTTCTGATGCTACTAGCTTTACAATGTAGTTAAATATCCTTTGTTTTAGGACTTGTGAATATTTTCAAATACAGGAATGCGTTACAGATAAGTATAGTGTAGTGGAACTGTTAGGTCATGGACTGAACTAATAATGATTGAGCACCTGGTGAAGGGGTATGGATGACCCAGAAAGCACAGGTGCAAGTAATTCACATGTGTTTCACAGGTGATGTGAAGGCATGGACTTTGGGTCTATCCTCCCTGGGTTCATTTAAGGACTAGCCTCTGAAGGGGGATTGTTTCCTGGAAGAAGGCTGTTCAGTGAGAAAGGATGCTGTACAGCTAGAGATGCTCATCATTAGCTGAGTGAGTCAACTTTTTCCTGTATATGACTTTTGGTATTCCTAATAGTACTTTGACTGGTATTGCAAAGAATTTGTCTGAAGCAGCATGTTGTTTTACCAGATAAACATATGGGTGGAAAAAGATGTGTAGTTACTATACTGTTCTTTTCATTTGTAATTAAAATCTAAATAAAAATTAGAATACTTCTAAAATGTTTTAAGGCTCCGTTCTTCATCTGAAAAGCAAACTTCAAAATATATATCTGTTTTCTCTATGGAAGTACTTATATTTGTAGGTGAATCTGAAAGTGGACACCTCTTATTTCTGCGGAAATGCCGATAGATCCAAAGAGTGCAATAATACTACATGATAGAGTAAGGTCTGAGCTACAAAATGTTATTTCTCAACATACTCACTACTATTAGATGTACGTTTTTGTCAGCAATGAATAAGATCCTGTATGTAGTGATCATAAAAACTTGCGTGGTCATCCAGAATATGGGTTGTCATTCACATTGCTGTCACCACTACTGAAATAGATCACCCACTTCCTCATTGTACTCATGCTTGCTGTGTGGTTTGTATCAGTGTTCAGCAAGTGATAACGTATGTCAGTGTGTGCCACATTTTATTTTTTTTTGTGTGTGGAGGAATTCAGTTCCACAGCTTTTGTTCCATATTCGCATCTGTGTCAGATGCCATTTTGTTAGACTGCTCCTCTGTTCTAATCTGTCATATGGCAACAAAATGTAGCACAAGATTACGCTTCACAGTTGATGGTAAGGTTTGACCTCTACTGCAATACCACCCACATCCAGATCAGTTGTTGTGGGCCAGCATAACGTAATAGTAAGCGTTACTTCTGGAAGAGTCCTTATACATCAGTCACAGCCTGTTAAAATGAAGACAATGTCTGTGTTTGGGATCAGCAAGACAAATTTGTTAGCTGGCCATACTTTGTTTAATACTGGGTAATACTATCTTTGCTTTCCATAATTAGAAAGTTTTCATTTTTCTGAATTCTGTCTCAGTTTTACCAAATCCAATCTTAAATTTTGTAGCAAAAACACTCAGATACAGCAGACTCAGGTTGTTTGTTTGTTTGTTTTCCCCTCCTGATGCTTGACTTGCTACCTGCAGATCTGATGCAGAATTAGCACAGGGGAATCCCACAATGGCTCTTGTCTCCATTTCCTCAGCCCAGTTTTGGAGCTTCAGACCCCTCCTGTTGGATGACTCGGATGCATACGTGGTTCCCATCACTAGCAGCCTGCAGCACAAATGTCTCTCCTCCCCATACAGGGAAAGGATGGAGGTGGCACAGACTGCTGACGGTAGGAGCCATGGTCACTGCTCCTGGGCAGACAATATGCTTTTGGTGATAATAGAACCACAAATAGTGGGCATGGCAATGGATCTGCCTCAAGCAGCTCAGATCCAGATGGAAAATGATATCTGGAGACTTTGCCCTTGAAATTTATTCAGTGCTAGATTATAAAGATAGATTGATTGTTATCATAACTAGGACAGATCAGCTAGATGATGTATGTGAAATAAAAGTGTGACAGTGCTCAGGGAGGAAGAATCACAGCGGCAGAAAGTCAGGTGTACTTCCCTCACCTAGAGCCCATATGACATCCAGCAAGCCATTTGAGAGCAAGCTGGAAAGAGGTGTTTGGTCCTTGGGACTGTGTGCTCTTCTCATCAACGCTGGGGTTGCTCCTCCCAAGTATTTCCTCATGTTCCCAGTGTAGGTTTGCATGGTTTACTGCTGGTACAGAATTGAATCGGATTTAATTTGAGAGTTTACTGCCAAACTGGAGCCAGTTTTTAAGCCAGCTGTACAGCACTGATTTAAAAAGAGATGGAAACAATTCAAAGCTCTGTGATTTTGGCATAATTTAACAATTTTGGCTGAGTATTACTGTGGAGTTCAGACTAATTCAAACCTAAAGCTCACAGTGAAATTCAGGAGACTTGAACCCATGCCAAAGAAAAGGTTTGCATATATCTCTGTAAATTGGAAGTGTCAAGGTTTCAACAGCTCAACTTGATAAGCTAGTAAGGAGAGATTTCCCTTGAAGTCTGCAGCCCTTCTGGAATCCAGAATGAGCATGTCATGGCCAAATATCACACCTGATAACGTGTCTTTGTTAAGTAGCTCCATCTGAATGGGTTGTTAATGACATAAACAATAGCAATTATCAGTATTGATATTATATTGACAAGCTGTGAAATTTTTTGGTGATTCATTCTCTGAAATTAGCTATTTTCTGCTATGCAGTGTGAATACTGCAATTACTGATAGCAAAACAAAAATAGTTTAAGGGGAAAAAAAAAAGCACACACATAAAAGGAAAAAAAACAAAACAAAAAAATCCATCTATCTTGGGAAATTATACTTGGGACAAAAAGGTATATGGTTTGGAGATGTGTACTCTATAACCCCATGCAACGCTGTAGGCTTGGGGATGAGTGGCGGGATGATTGAGAAGAGGAAAGGGACCTGGGGGTGTTGGTTGATGCTCGGCTGAACATGAGCCGACAGTGTGCCCAGGTGGCTAAGAGGGCCAACGGCATCCTGGCCTGCATTAGAAATAGTGTGGCCAGCAGGAGCAGGGAGGTAATCATCCCCCTGTACTCAGCATTGGTGAGGCCGCACCT
>PPHD01022454.1:0-12841 GCA_002909625.1 Bambusicola thoracicus | reverse complement strand
CCTGGTTCTATGACTTATGGGATTAAGGAACCCATGGAGCAACATCCCAGGAGAGAGAAGAGGAGAAAAGGGCTGAGAGATGGGCCTAAAAACATAACAGCAGCAGCAATCTGAGGAGAAACAAACTAATTTACTAAATAAGATATCGGAATGCAAGATAGCACACTATAATACAATATAATCAGAATTGAAGCTAATAAATAAAATGAGAGAGAGCATCTGAAAAACCAAAGATGTTACTCTAATGCTGAAGTGAGATGTGTAGCTGGGCCGAGAGGAAGGGAAAAGAGAGAGTGTCTCCTGATAAGAGAACAGTTTTATCTTCCCTTCTTAGCAGAAACTGTAACAGAATAACACACAGTCCTCTGGGAGATGTAGTTCTCTTCTGGGACAGGTACCCGGACCTGGAGCATTAACTCTTTAACTCCCAGTGCACTACATGATGGTATGATGTGGAATACTGATAACCAAACATCATAAAACCAATACACACACAGCTTTTGGAAACAATTTATCATCTAAATCTTCTGATCAGCTATGCAGTGAGCATGCAGGTTCATCAGCATTGGTTGTATGCAAATTAAGGTGATTATGCAAAGGAACGGATTGCATTGCTTTACAGTTTGTATAATGATACGAGAGTTTGCTTTAAATTAGAAGTGATGGTTGGGAGCAGGAGTTCATCTGTGCGGAGGAGAGTCTCCTGCAAGGAGTGAATACTGCACACGGATCAAGGCAAATTTGGGATAAACTGGATTTCAGCTTTCAGAGATGATATTGTGAAATACATAGATCAGCTAAATGATAATCAAGCCTATCTCTGTAAATTAAGACATGTTCAGATCTTGACTTCAGTTTGATGCCAGTAGTATGTGGAAACAGAATGTTTCACTGTGTGCATGTCATGAATAATAAAACAACCACAATTAATTTCTCAGTAACAGAAATGGAAGCTATTGCTCCATGAAATTTCAGAGTAATGCCATGGTTTTATGTCACAAATAGGGAATTCTCTGGATTAAATATCTTGCCCATAGGTAGCGTTATGCAGTAAAATTGTAAAGTGTACAGTAAGGTATGTTCTGTGCATGAAGTACAGGTGCATCTTTCTGCATATGGTTCTTGTTAAATTCTTCATTTTATTCACTTCTACTCAGCCTGATGATGCCAGGCAGTAGTGCAAGAAACCCTAAAGACCCTCTTATGGGATGTGTAATAACTGGGGCCAGTGTGACAGACTTCAGTTTAGAAGACTTGCCTAACTTGTTTCTTAAATCTCTGTTCACATTCATATGTTTGGGACTTTCCATACTAAAACCATTCTGATGTTAGGTATAAATGAAAAAAATCATCAAAGGTGTTTTTGCAGTGCGATGGGTTGAGCAGGTTTTTGTTCTTGCCCCAAGCCTTAAAAAACATCTTCATGTATCTCGTGAATTACTAATGTTCAAGACTCAGTAATAGAAGCTAAATTGCTACCTGCAGCACTTTGTCAGAGGATTGGCCCCATCTCAACTATTAACAGATGGATTGTAAAAAGTTTGTTTATCTCTAGTCAGATTATCAGATAAACGTATCCAACTGGATTTTTGATGTCTGGAATAATTATCCGATGTTACAGTTTTTCTATGATCTCTCTTGTGCTCTAGCAAGCAGGGATGAGCTCCAATCAAGAAAAGTCAAACTGGACTATGATGAAGTTGGTACATGTCAAAAAGATGTCATAAGCGTTTGGGATAAGAAGTTACTTAACTGCAGAGCCAAAATTCGATGTGATATGGAAGATATTCACGGCATTTTGAAAGAAGGTATTTACACAGGATGGCTTTTAGCTATCAAGTCTGGGGATCTTTGTTGTTGTTGCCTTTTTATACTAAAGGAAATACACCAGCAGTACCCTGGTTTTGGTAGCAGAAAATCATGAAAAAAACTGCACTTACCCTCCACATCCTATGGCTGTCAGACTGAAAGTAGGTGGTGTTATGTCTGAAAGATTTGGAGCTTTTGGAGAGTCTTAGAGGAGGGCCATGAAGATCTAATGAAGATAAAGATGGGCTTGTTCAGCCTGGAAAGGTTTGCAGGGAGACCTTGTTGTAGCCTTCACGTATTTAAAGGGAATTTATAAACAGGAGGGGAATCAACTTTTTATGCAGGTAGATAGTGACAAGACAAGGGGGAGTAGTTTTAAACTAAAGGAGGGGAGATTTAGATTAGACATTGGGGGAAGTTTTTTACTGAGAGAGTGGTGAGCTGCTGGAATAGGTTGCCCAGGGAAGTTGTGGGTGCCCCACCCCTGGAAGTGTTTAAGGCCAGGTTGGATGGGGCCCTGGGCAATCTGATCTTGATCTATCAGCTGGCAGCCCTTCCTGTGGCTGGAAAGTTGAAACTTGATAATCTTTGAGGTTCCTTCCAACCCAAGCCATTTTGTGATTGTAGGATATGTAGTCATAGTCCTAAAAGTAGCTCTTTATCTTGTTCTGGATGGAATTGTTCATCTCTTCCTGCTGGAGGCTAACAGCCCAGAGGTGGCGAACTAAGTGATATCTGTACCTCAGTTGCCTAATGAAATTGCTCAGTTCAATTACCATAACTTCGTAGTTAATGTTTAGTTAGTGGGACTGAGCTGAGACAATGCATTATGTAGTGAACAACTTCTGCAGGTGTTAGTGATCCTCTGGGCTGGTTAAGCTAAGACTTCATAAAGCTAATTCTTGCATGTTACAGCACAAAAGTTGTGCCCTGGCTTAAGCCTCTTGTGTTCTGGCTGACTTGCAGGCGTGCCGAAAAGTCGTCGAGGAGAAGTTTGGCAATTTTTGGCTGTTCAACATCGAGTCAGACACAGACTGCCAAACAAGCAGCAGCCTCCTGATGTCTCTTACAAAGAACTTCTGAAACAACTGACAGCTCAGCAGCATGCCATCCTTGTAGATCTAGGTATGTCCATTGGTAGCTAGGAGATTTTTTTTTAATGTTCTCCATGTGTTTGAGAGTAAATACACTGGTCTTAATGGAAGCCGTTGCTGGAGATGGATGCTCTTGTATAAGTACAATTTTCTGTACTGTGAGGATATGTTCTACGTGTGCCACTTAGTGTCCTCGTAGTAGGTCATTTCTTAGGTTATGTTTTTCTTATTTATACTCTTCTACATCTGACTGAAAAGAGGAATTGAGCAGTCATTTCTGCAAGTTATGTGCAGGAAAAGAGAATATGAAATAAGTTCAGTGGATACAGTCCGAAGCCAGTGGTGAAGTATGGATTGCTTTTACTCAAATCAACCTGCATACATAAGCAGAGGGAAGAGATCTATGGAAAGAGAGGAAGGCTGTTGTCTGAGGAATCTGGGTTTTTTTTAGAGGAATTGAATATCAACTATTTCTCTCTTTTCCTCAGGACGGACGTTCCCTACGCATCCTTACTTTTCTACCCAGCTGGGAGCAGGACAGCTATCACTCTTTAATCTCCTGAAAGCTTACTCTTTGCTGGACAAGGAAGTGGGTTACTGTCAAGGAATAAGCTTTGTAGCTGGAGTACTGCTTCTACATATGAGTGAGGAACAGGCTTTTGAAATGCTGAAGTTCCTCATGTATGACCTTGGCTTCCGTAAACAGTACAGGCCAGACATGATGTCACTACAGGTAAGTCAGACCCTCTCCAAAGCAAACAGAGTTTTAAATGTGTTCTGAGCTCTCTGAGGTTGCTCATGTTCTCTAGGGGCTTATGGAACTTCTTAATGCTGTTATGGAGGTAGTTAGGTGCATAAAAACGTTACTGTTAAACCCATTTGCAAACAAAAAAGTCTGAAACTTGCAGACTTTTCTTGTCACACATTCCCATGATCTCCTGTTTGGAAAGTCTGCTTTTCTCTGCTTGCGTCTGTACAGAGTTTGAAGATAAATTTGATTTTGTTTTTCTTCAATTCATAAAGACTTGGGAGTTACAAAAAGTCTAAGTCAAGTCAATAGTGACACCCAGTGGCCAGTCTGTGTACTTCGTAGGCCATTCTCACGTGGTATCATACTGCTCCTTTTCTCCCATTGTCATCTTCTCACTGCAAGTCCCAACACAGAGAAAAAAACAGACAAATTATGAATCATTTAGCTTAATAATGAAATGAGGTGACTTTTCTAGTCTTTGCTAGCAATCTACAGATACTCAAGACTGCTTAGGAAGGAAACAGGAAATCTTTCAGATCTATGTAAACTTTTTCCCTAGGGAGATGCCCTCTTAATGTTTATA
Source organism: Bambusicola thoracicus (assembly GCA_002909625.1). NCBI lineage: Eukaryota > Metazoa > Chordata > Aves > Galliformes > Phasianidae > Bambusicola > Bambusicola thoracicus. The sequence goes on along the minus strand of PPHD01022454.1, from coordinate 8,604 downwards.
TGTTATGCTGCAGTAGTAGACTTCAAGATGCTTCGAGAGTGGTCAGATGTTTAGGATTTCACTTTTTTGATTTGTGTAAGTGTGAAACTTTCTTTATCGGAAACTCTTAAGAAGAAAGTTTTCTAATTTTGAGAGCGTTTACCACATGTAGCCCTGCTTGCCCTTTAGATGATTGGACATCTCTTCCCACAGTATTTGCTCTTAAGTTGTTAAAAGTTCAAGTTTAGACTGCTGAAAACAAACTAGATTATAGAAGATGACTTAAAGAATCTCACTAAAGCCTAATCCTTTGTTCTGTTTTTTAGTATGATTAGAACACTTGCAAATTCTTTTGCAATTACAGTACCAGAATGCATGCAAGCTTACATGCAGCATGAAGAAAAGCTTTGTATGTTTCCTTAGGATAAAAATTCTTACTTGACTTCTTAATTTTCAGGTTTTCAGGGAAAAGCAGTAATCTAGAATGTTATTTCATAATAACCCCACTCTATAACTGGTTTACTGCCTCTGTGATATTACTTAAAAATTTCCCATATAAAAATGTTTTGTACTGACACTATTCAGACTATGTTTAATTAGCATCCTTTCCATTTAAAGCAAGGATTCAAATGCATGCACAAATCTAGGAAACTTGCTTGGATGAGAAGCAATCTATCTGTGGACACTGACTGATAGTTTCAAGTGCAGTCAGTTTGTGATAGAGAATAGTCATGACGACTATAAGTAGGAAAGCAACTAGATCCACTAAGTCATTTTCTTCTCAAGGAATAGAGTAACATTAAGCACAAGACATTGATGAGAGCAGAATTGGACCTAACAAGTAAAAAATATCTATCTGCTTCTTAATTTCTGCTTTTTAAGAGCAACATACTGTGGAATCTAAAATCAGTACAAAATCAAAATGCAATGAAATAGTTTGCCACAGAGTGCTATTTTTAGCATGGAATAGCAACTTTTAACAGCTTTGCTTTGCACCCTTTGGGAAGTTATATAGCAGCACTTTCTTGCATCAATATCTTAAATTTCTCTGGACTGTTGACATGAGGGAGGTTTACTGGGAAATATGTACCTGGTACATCTCTATGGACTCATCTAATGTATTGTGTGGATACAGAAGCTGTCCAAAGCAATGACTGTAGCATAGGAGTCTTAAGTGCAGCAAAAATATGGCCAAGCTTCAAAGGATGAAAGCTGAAAGGGGTAAATTCAACCAGAAATAGTTTGATTCTGAAACTAAGAGTTTTGATGCGTTGGTGATTTTACATTACTTTTACTTTCATTGATCCAAAATGGCAATTATGGTGTGTTGATCCACTTAGATCAATATGTTCTCTTCTTACCTGAAGTCTGTGAATCTGAACTGAGATGATACTACTTTAATTAATAATGAGGTTCAAACTGTTCATTGTTATTGATTACTGTGTTGGTTTTAATTCATTAGGGCTGAGTTGTTTAGATATGGGTAGATATCACCTGAGACCCTAAGCAGCAATTAAGCTTCATTTTACAGTGCCATCTGTACTGAAGTTAGTATCTCTTGAGTGAAATATGACTGGTAAAGCTGAACTTGTCTTTCTCCACTTCCCTTTCCCCCGCTTCCCTGATGCACTGTAGATTCAGATGTATCAGCTGTCAAGGCTTCTTCACGATTACCACAGAGACCTCTATAATCATCTTGAAGAAAATGAAATCAGCCCCAGTCTTTATGCTGCACCGTGGTTTCTTACGCTGTTTGCATCTCAGTTTCCATTGGGATTTGTAGCCAGAGTATTTGGTAAGAAAGGTTATTCTCTTAGAAAAATAAATAGAACGATATCGTCCATTGTGTTTTCAAACTCAAAGGGAATTGTTTCCTACATACTAGTGACGTTTGGGATGACTGTTGTGGGTGGCAAGTAGCAGTACTCCTCATACTGGGATGTCAGCTCCTTTTCAAAGAGGAAAACCAAATGTATTCTTTGAAACATCAGACATGAGCAATTAATTATGTCTTCTGTTATTAGTCAGGATTTGAGTTCAGAAATGTGAATAGAAGAAAGCCTGCGGTGAATGCATTTTGTGCATAAAGTGTTTAATCAAGTCTATTGTCAACACTTTACAGGCTGGTTCAGCCCAGTTCCGTGACTAGAGGGCTGGAGGGATTCTCAAATCCGTGCCTCCAGAAAGGGGAAAAAGGAAACCGCAAAATAATTAAAAACAGCGGCAATGATCTGAGGAGAAACAAACTAATTTACTAAATGTGGTCTTGGAATGCAAGATAACACACTATAATACAATATAATTAGAATTGAAGCAAATAAATCAAATATAATGAGAGTGTCCGAAAGGTGGAAAGGCCTCACCATAACACTGAGGTGAGACGCGCAGTCAGGTCAAGCAGCAGGGAGGAGAGCCAAAAAAGGGAAAAGAGCCTGTCAGGTGACCTACCAAGGCTTTATATCTGTTCCCCCTGAGCAGAAATGACAACAGAATAGCAAACAGTCTTCTAAGGAATGTAGTAGTTCTTCTCTTCTGGGACAGGTACCCAGACCTGGAGCATTAACATTTTAACTCCCAGTGCACTACATGATCTTGTGATGTGGAATACCGATAACCAAAAATCATAAAACCGTGGCATCTATAGAAAAGTTCATCTCCTGAAACTTGCAGATTGAAGTTCAGTGCAGCAAAGAAGAAAAAGAACGTGTTGGTTTTCAAGAAAGTATTTCTGAAGAACTTCTGCAAAGTTCTTTCTAGTAACAATTCAGATTAACAATTCAGATTAATTTGAACTTACAGGATGGTTTAAGTATTTGTTTACGTTGAAACGTTGTAGTATGCCTCTTGCTCTGTTTAGATAGTTTTCCACAATATCCTTCAGATAATGTTTAGTACAGAGGTTTAAATATTGGTTATGCCTTGTAATTTCCACAGTGTCATCTTATTTGGTTTTATATTCTTTTAATGTCAGTAAGAACTACCAGCTTAATGAAATCCTTACTAATGCAGCATTTTATTTTATTTTGTTTTGTTCCATGTGTAAAACTCAGTATGTGCAAGTATGCAACAAATATATACTTCCTTTTAAAACAGACACCTTTCCATTTGATTTTCATTTTTCTATTTTCTTAAGGAATGTATATCTTTTGTCTCATGTTTTATTATTAGAAGTTTTTTTTCTCTTTTTTTACTTGTTTTGCAAGGATTTTCTTGTCTACTTACTTTGTTTTGATATGTTAATTTCTGTACTCTAGAGTTGTGGGATTTTTTTTTTTTCCTTTTTGCAGCAAATGTTTTCTGACTACTCTTTGGGTAAGCAACTGATTTCTGTCTGTTTTTCAGTAGTATTTGTGTTACTGATTCATGTCCTTTCCAGTATGATTATCAAATTCCCGAATGCTCAAGCATTTTTGTGTCTGTTTCCTTTTTGATTCTATTTTTCAAGACAAAAGCATGGTGCTTTTTGATTGTTTTGTTGTTGGTTTTTTACCCCAGTTTCAGTGGGCATCTAATTTGGAAAACTAGTTCTTTAGGGATGTGAAGGGTCAGTGTTTATTACTCTGTTAAATGACCTGAGCAAGGCATGTTTTTATTTAAAAATTGAGAAGCCAACATGCTGTTTTACTTCCTAGTGCTTTGGATTCCTACCTCTTCATCCCTGGAAGCATTCAAGGCCAGGCTGGATGTAGCTCTGGGCAGCTTGGTCTAGTGGTTGGCAGCCCTGCACATAGCAGGGGGGTTGAAACTAGATGAGCCTTGTGGTCCTTTTCAACCCAGGCCATTTTATGATACTCTTCATTGTCTTACATGCAGTTGTCACATACTGATAACAGATGTCTGATGTCTACCAATTACAAATTATATGCTTATAGAATGGGCTTGTGCTGGTTAAATGTTCAGCAGCATAGCCCTGTCCTTGGTGGTGTGACAGAGCCCAAGAGCACAGGAGGCTTATTTGAGCTGCTCATGTGTTGTTCATCTCAATAGCCTCTAGTCCTCTGCTGATACTGAGCTTTTAGTTAGCAATCAGATTTCTAATTTCTGTGCAGTCTGTCTCAGTTGACTTGTGCCAGGCCTGGACTTCCCCTCACATCCATGCAATTATTTTATAATTACCTCAAAATAAAGGTTTGAAGCTTAAATTATAGCTAATGTGATGACTAAGAGGGATTTTGAGAAAGGTATGGTTGGTAATGGAAATCTCATGATTGTTTTTAAGGACTGTCGGGTACTCTGGGGTGACCTGATAGCAGCCTGTCAGTGTTCTAAAGGGAAGCTGTAAGAAAGAAGAGGACAGACTGTATAGAAGGGTGTCTGTTGCGATAGAACAAGGGGAAACGGTTTCAAACTGGAATAGGGGAGGTTTAGACTGGATATGAGGAAAAGGTTTCTTTTATAAAGAGAGTGGTGAGGTACTGGAAGATGTTGCCCAGGGGCGTGGTGGATGCCTCATCCCTGGAAACACCCAAGGTCAGGGTTTCTGGACAGGGTTCTGATGAACCTGATGTAGCTGTAGGTGTCCCTGTTCATCCCAGGGGAGTTGGACTAGATGACCTTTAAAGGTCCCTTCCAACTTGAACAGTTCTGTGACTAGCTTCTGCATGTAGAAAATGGCAAAACATCAATATGCTGTGATGTGATCCACTTCCCAATTGTTTTTCAGTCACAGATGCATTTAAAATCAGTTAGCAGTTAGTTAACAGTCTGTAGCTGAGTAAATAGTAATGAAATGTGTATTGCAGACAACTATTGTAGACATAGAAAGCATGTAATTTGCAAAATTATAGGAAATGCTTGTATATGGTTTAGCCTAGTGCTGAAGTAAGACAGGTTGCCCTTCTGAACTGAATAAATCTGCAGTATGTTTGCTCTATAATAAAATAAGAAAACAAAAAAAAATCACTCATTTTCAAGGAATTTCAATTATTTTCTTTTTTAGACATTATTTTTCTTCAAGGAACAGAAGTCATATTTAAAGTAGCACTGAGTCTACTTAGCAGTCAAGAGACTGCTATAATGGGATGTGAGAGTTTTGAGAATATTGTTGATTTTCTTAAAACCACTATTCCAGACATGACTCAACCTCAGATGGAAAAGATTATTACCCAGGTAAGGTTGTTTTTCTCTCTACTTCTTTTTCAGTTTAGTATACTTTTAGAAGTCTGTGCCTAAGGAGTTCCTACAGAGTATACAGAACAGAAGTGTTCCCAGGATGTCCCTTTTGGTGTGAAATGCAATGGATTCATTTTGAACATGAATCTCAGTCTAGTACCTGAGCTAGGAATGGGTGAGCAGTTTTCCCACTTCATGTGGCAACTAGAGATAACAGAAGAGCTCTAGAAAACCATCTCTCCATGCAGGAATTCAGTTAATACTGGTACATTCCTGAGGCTCGGTTAACACTGGAATGATTCCAGTGCTGTCAGTTAAGTCACTTGCTGATGTTATTTAAATCTTCAGTTCCTCTTTGTATTGACTGTGATAGCAGTGCTGAACCTGTGTCAGGCACTTCGGTGTCTACCTTCACACCTCAGTAATCCTGCCAATGGCAGAGATAGTAGTACAGTGTTTTTGATACTGTGGAAAATAAATCTTTGTCCTGCTGCCTGTGTGCATTGCAGAGCAACCTTGCTATGATGAGAATGGTAGAAGTGGCTTTGTGCAGAGCCACATCTGATCAAGTAAATAACAGTTTATGTTGCCTGAGTGGAAATGGGTGCGTTTATACGTGGGTCAACATAGCTCTGAGATGAAGGTCACTTGCCTGCCTGTGGTGTGGTCCCATGCTGGTCAGCCTTCTAGATCTGCATTTGTGTGCCCACTGCTTGCATCATATCACTCCTACCTGGGCTGCTGCAGGTGGAGTCATTTGGCTATCTTAAAGTTGTCATTCTCAGGACCTTTGTTATTGCAGATAATTAAAGAAAAATGCAGGATAATGAAATATATGCAGGACTATAATGCACAGATAAAGAGTTGACAGGGTAGTCAGCAGAGGAAAATGGCATTTACCTAGAATGAACGCTTCCTAAGTTCTGTCTCATTTTAAATAACCTGAAGAGTAGAGAATGTAGAGCAAAACATGTTGGGGGATCCATGTGTCTTCTCTTTGTGAAATGCTTGTGACTTCTGTAATAAGGAACAGAATTGATGTAGTCATCCTTCCCAGTATAAGGTATCTTGTAACTTTCAGAAGCTGAGATGCTGTGACTAGGTATACTAATAGTAAGGGGTCGTATGACCCTGATGGTTGTATTGGATCACCCTTTTGTCTTTAAGTAAAAAAATAAATAAAAAGTCGTCTCCAACTTAGCACTCCTGCACAAAAGATTATAAGATTTGATAGCAAGAGGTGATACTTGGCAACACTGTAGTGATCAGATTTATTCTAAAGTCTGTATGCTAAAATATTCTTGCTTTAAAAATAGTTTATTTTTGAAAGGTACTGAAAAAAAATTAGAATAATCGAAGTTTTCTCTTAGACAAACTTTCAAATAGAATAAATATGCTCTCTCTCTGATGTAGTTAAAAATTCTTTTATCTCATGGCAGGTATTTGAGATGGATATTTCAAAACAGCTGCATGCCTATGAAGTAGAGTACCATGTTCTGCAGGATGAACTGCAGGAAAATGTGAATCTCTGTGATGATGGTGAACCCCTGGAGAAGCTGGAAAGGGCAAACAACCACCTGAAAAGGCAGAACATGGATTTGTTGGAGAAGCTACAGGTAAATGGCTGAAGATCACAAACTTGTGAAGAGGTCATTCCTATGGCTCAGCTGATAGCAAAGTGTCTTTTTTTTAACTGTAGCAGAAGTGTTCTAATTATAAGACCTTATGCAGCTAAGCATTACAATGATTTGCTTCTCAATTACAGTGATTTGCTTCTGTTAGGCATTTTTAACTTGTTTGTTGTTCCTTATATTCTTTCTTCTTGTTTTAGATTTCTTTTTTTCTTAAAATATTTCTTTACATAAAGGTCGTTGGATAAATTTTATGCATCTTGCTGAAAACAAAAGCAGTTCTGTCCCTTACATACGTTCCTTATGGTCTTTTGTCTTTTTGTTTGCGTAGCTTCTTCATTGTTGTTCTTTGCTTTGGCCCTCACCTGGGAATAGTCAGAATTTCCTCACTTCTTACAGACAGGCATGAGGTGCAGGGTTTCTGATTTCTATTCAGTGTCCTATGCCCAGGAGAAACCGTAGGTCTTTTGTTGGAGGGGAGAGAACACTGTCTGCTTTTCAAGTGAACCATTTAAGGTTCACTTCCTCTCTCATCTCCACCTTGCTAATTTTATTTCATAGAGCTGTCACTGCTTCTTCACTGTCAGTAGGCACTTTTCCAGTGCTCTCAGTTTCCTTTTTTTCCCCTGTAACTTCAGTTCTTTGTTACTCCCAAGTGTTGCTTACTTGCTGTAGCTTGTATATCTCCTTCCCTGTGTAAAGCTTTCAGAAGAGGAGGCTGCTATTTTATAATTACCGTTATTGCTCCCTATAACTACCTGAAGGGAGGTTGTAGTGAGCTGAGGATTGGCCTCTTCTCTTGTGTAGCTAGTGATAGGACTAGAGGGAACGGCTCCAAGCTGCTCCAGGGAAGGTTCAGGCTGGACGTTAGGAAATACTACTTCTCTGAAAGGGTGGTCAGGCACTGGAATGGGCTGCCCAGAGAGGTGGTGGAGTCACCAAGCCTGGTGGTGTTCAAAGAGCGTTTGGATGTTGTGTTGAGGGACATGGTTTAGCGAGAACCATTGGTGATGGGTGACTGGTTGGACTGGATGATCCTGTGGGTCTTTTCCAACTTTGGTGATTCTGTGATTCTATAAGTCCTTCACATTAACCTGACATCTCTAAGGAGATTCAGTGCATGGTATACAGTAGAAATCCCTTGTATCATCTGCCTACATAGATGTCTTTTGGAAACATCTATGTAGCTATGTGATGTTACCAAACAGCATGCCATAGGAAAAATAAATGTTATTCAGAAGATCTTGATTTATTAAAAAGATAATGTTATTGTTTACAGGTTGCTCATGCTAGAATTCAGAGTCTGGAATCCAGCTTGGAGACTATTTTGACTCGAGAGAACAAAATGAAGACTGCAATTCAGTCCCTGGAACAGGAGAAGATAACATATCAAAAGACTCTTGAGCAGATAATTAAGTATTTGCCTACAGAAGCATTGTCTGACTGTGAACTGCTCTTGAAAGAAGTACACTACAATCCAAATAATAAAACAAAATAAGGAATAAGCCATAAACCAGGGTATTGTAGGGCAGCATTTCAAATATTAAGGGAATGAAAAGATGAGTATGCTGCTTTCAAAGGACTTAGCAATAGGCAATGTTATTATCCAAAACTAGTGCTGGGACACTTATAGCTACAGATGGGCCTTCAAATCTCAGTATGCAAATTCAAGCTATTATTTTTTTTTTTTATGATTATGTAAATAAATCACAAGGGGGAAATAAAGGATTCTCACATGTAATTACGATGAGTAGATGTATATTTAGAGTTGACCTAAAGGAAAAGATAAATTTGAGTACTCAAAGCCAAGATAATGGTGAACTACAATTTCACTCTGGATGTGCTTATCTTGTAGTGAAATGAAGATAGCGTGTCTTTATAT
>PPHD01022453.1:0-12841 GCA_002909625.1 Bambusicola thoracicus | reverse complement strand
ACCTGGGCACCTGCGGCTTCAACGTCATCCCCTGCCCCAACCGCTGCAGCACCAAGCTGAGCCGCCGCGATCTGCCCCAGCACCTGCAGCACGGCTGCCCCAAGCGCCGCGTCCAGTGCGAGTTCTGTGCCGGGGACTTCACCGGGGAGGCCTTCGAGGTGGGCACCGCTAGGGGACAGTGTGAGCACGGGGATGCTATGGGGGATGTGTGGGGATGGGGTGGGGTGGGGTGGGTAGCAAGGTGTGGGGCTGCAGCGTGGGGTTAAGGTGGCCACGGAGGGCGTGGATGGGCTGTAGGGCACCGTGGGAACACAGATGGGGCCGTCCTGCTGCTGGGGGCACGGCCTGGCTGTGGGAACGGTGCCCACCATGCATAGCACAGCACGTGGGGACAAGCTGCATGGGGGACATTCTGCAGGGCACAGCCTGGCCGTGGGGATGGAGCTGGCAGTAATGATACTGCCTCTGTCCCCAGAGCCACCAGGGAACATGTCCCCAGGAAAGCGTGTACTGTGAGAACAAGTGTGGGGCGCGCATGATGCGGCGCCTGCTGTCCCAGCACACCCTGGCTGAGTGCCCCAAGCGCACCCAGCCCTGCACCTACTGCGCCAAGGAGTTTGTCTTCGACACCATCCAGGTGAGACAGGGCCGTGGGGATGGGGACGCCCCTCTGCCTCTCAACCCCAGTAACATCCGGCCTCTGTCCCCAGAACCACCAGTACCAGTGTCCCCGGTACCCCGTGCCCTGCCCCAACCAGTGTGGAACGCCCAACATCGCCCGGGAGGATGTGCCCACGCACCTGAAGGAGAGCTGCAGCACTGCCATGCTGCTGTGCCCCTTCAAGGAGGCGGGCTGCAAGCACAGGGTGAGTCTCCCCAGCCCTGTGCTTGTGTCCTGATGTGTCCCATAGCATCCCCACAGTTCTCATCCCTGACGTGCATCCCATCGCTTGTGGTGTCCCTGCTCTGCTCTGTCCCATCCCCGTGGCCTCCTGGTGTTTCCATCCTGTCCTGTCCTCACCCTGTCCTGTGTTTCTGCCACCCTGCTGTCCACTGCTGTCCCAGCCAGGTGTCTATGTGCCATCCCTTATCCCTGTGGCATCCCTCTGCCATGCCCTCCGACGCCCCAACGCCATCCCCACATGTCCCACCCCACCATCCCTGTGCGTTCCACGGGGTCCCCATGCTGACGGTGCCGCTGTCCCCACAGTGCCCCAAGCTGGCCATGGGCCGGCACCTGGAGGAGAGCACCAAGGCACACCTGGGCATGGTGTGCGCGCTGGTGAGCCGGCAGCGGCAGGAGATCCTGGAGCTGCGGCGCGACGTGGAGGAGCTGTCGGTGAGCAGCGATGGGACCCTCATCTGGAAGATCTCCGACTACGCCCGCAAGCTGCAGGAGGCCAAAACCCGCAGCAACTACGAGTTCTTCAGCCCTCCTTTCTATACCCACAAGTACGGCTACAAGCTGCAGGTCTCGGCCTTCCTCAACGGCAACGGGAGCGGGGAGAACAGCCACCTGTCGGTGTACATCCGCGTGCTGCCGGGTGAATATGACAACCTCTTGGAGTGGCCCTTCTCCTACCGGGTCACCTTCTCGCTGCTGGACCAGAGCGACCCGTCGCTCTCCAAACCCCAACACATCACCGAGACCTTCCACCCCGACCCCAACTGGAAGAACTTCCAGAAGCCGGGGGCGTCGCGGGTGTCCCTGGACGAGAGCACCTTGGGGTTTGGTTACCCCAAGTTCATCTCCCACGAGGACATCAAGAAGCGGAACTACGTGCGGGACAACGCCATCTTCATCAAAGCGTCGGTGGAGATCCCCCAAAAGATCCTCTCCTGAACCCCCCCAGTAATGGGGGACAGCGCGGTGCTGTCCGTGGTGCTGAACCCCGGGGGTGGGGGCTCTCGGGGGCGGCGGTGGTGGTGTCCCTGGGGGTGGGACCCCACTGCCCCTTCTCAGGTGCCCGGGGGGTGCAGGGGGCTGCGCCCCCTCATTTCCTCACTCCCCACCACCAGCCTTGTTGGGGACCTGGGGGTCCCCGCTGCCCAGAGCCATATTTTGTAAGCTGGTGCCCCCCCCGGCACGCATTGGTTATTTATTACTCTGTTGCCCCTTCCCTCAATTTGTTGTTTTTCAATAAACTCTTCTTGTATTTATTAGGAGCTCCTTCGTGTCCCCTGCACAGAGAGTGGGCCGGGGGGGCTCTGTGTCCCTGCGGGGTATGTGGGTAATCCCTGACCCCCATCCCACAGGAGATGGGTGCGGATGGAGGCGATTAATTCGGTAATGGGTGATGGTGCGTGGTGCCAGGGGTAGTGTGGGGCCATTGGAGCACCAGGAGAGAGCAGGTGAGGGGCACGGGGTGCTGGTGGGGGCACGGGGGTGGTGACACGGTGCTGGTGGCACGGCCTAAAGCCAGAGTGGCACATGGCAGTCCTGGGAGTGGACGAACCCAGTGCCCTTACATCGGTCTCATTATCAACTACCGTTGGGTCCACATCTGCTCCTACCGGTGCACAGTGCCAGCCCGTACTGGTGCCCGATGCTGCCCCACTGTGGTAGCTGGTATCCTGAACCGCTGCTCCGCGTTCTGCCATATGACTGCGTCCATCACCTCTTACCGGTGGCTGACAGCAGCCGGTTCGGTGCCCGATCCCGGTGCCTCCCCTTATCCCTGCCGTTCCGCGCCACCCCCGGGGCTCCTCTCGGCCCGGACGTCAGAAGGACAAAACGGAGGCAAAAGCGCTTTTCACGGCCTTTATTCGAAGCCCGGCGGGTGTCCGCCCTCCCCGGGACCTCCTCCTTCCCAGGGCGGTCGGTGGGACCCGGCTTTGGATTCGGCACCTCTCGGGACAGCGGCCATCCACCCACCTCGAAATCGGCTTCAATGAATGAGGTGAAATACTCTTTTATGAAGTTGATTGCCCCGCAGCGCCGGAGGAGCATCGAGATGGATGGGGGAAGGCCGGGAAATGGATGGAAGGCGTTGATCCCAGCAAGCGCCGTTTGGAGCCCATCGTCCCGCTCTCCCTTCTTGCAGAGGTGCTCAACCACATCGCAGAGACGTCGTCGTAAAGGAGGGGAGGAATCCCCCCTCGGTTCCCACCTGCTGGCTCTCGGATGCTGTAAGTCCCCTTTATGGCTCCCCTCTCCTCTTCTCAGGACGCGGCCCCAATCCACCCCCTGCGCCCAATGCTCCGCACCCCTTCTGCTCCCACCCCCAGCACGGGGCAGGGTGGGCTGCGAGGCCTTCTGACCCCATTGCCACCACCACCACCCCGGGTTCACGCTGCGGCAGGATGAGAGGAGACGCCGTGGTTTTATTGAGTAGAAAGGCATTGGGGGCGCAGCCTCAGCCTGAATGGGGCCTCCCAACCTCAGGTGGTCAGAGAAACACTGCACGCAAAGCCTCGGCACCTCAGTTCTTTCATAGATGTATATTTACCATTCACAAAGACCGCAGGAATACGATTAATGAACAATAAATTAGGACTTCATGTTGCTATCGTTTGGCGTAACACAATCAGGCGTGTATTCTTCCTTCCCAAGTCGGAGGCGACACGGCACTGAATCCATCTGTGGGCCAACTGATGACCTTTGCTAACGAGCAACGAGAATGGCACATGGACCTGAGGGAGGAGCTGGGAAATGCACTCTGCTGAAGCTCTGAGCCCCCACTATTCCTTACAGCCCAGAGCTACGCGTCTGAATCGCAACAATACCAACCAATGGGTTTCTTTTCCTTCCTAATGTGGTTTTTTTTCCCCCTTTCCAGGACCTCCGGCCGACTGCGCCGCCACTTCAGAGCTCGTTAAGGTCGGTTGTATTTCGCTTAGTTCCTTCTCAGTGCCGTGGGATGTCCCGGCCGGATCCTACACCGTGCTGATGGAGGAGTGAGATACTTAAGGCTTCGTTTCCCAAGGGCTGTGAGGGAGGCTCACCCACACACGACGCTACTCAGCCCCACGCTACCGGGCGACATTCATACAGAAACATGACACTTACAGCTTACAGTGTAGAGCAGGACTTTCCTTTCTTCCTTTCCTTTCCTTTTTTTTTTTTTTTTCAGCCAGTGTACATAGAAAGAAGGGATGCGTTTTGTTTTTCGTCTGTTTTTAATTTCCAAACTTGGCGGTGATCATTATGTTCAAGTATTAGTTGAAAGGGAGAGAGGGTTTCTGCTTACAACAGGGAGAGGGGTGCTGGGAAGCAGAGGTTGGTGGTTAGTGTCACAGCGGGGAGGGGTGGAGGGGGAGGCACCGAGACCCTGGGAAAGGAGCGTGAGAGCGGCTCATCCCCAGAGAGAACCGTCCTGCTAAGCGTGCTGCCCTGACGGAGGATGCGGGGCTGTGGGTCCCACCACCTCCTGCTCCCTTGGCTGCCAAACACAGCTGCTGCCGGAGCCGTGAGCAGGGCTGGGGTTCCCCGTGTGGCCCCTCCTTGTGGACAACCAAGGCCTGAGAGCAGCGAGGGGCTCAGAGCCGGTGAGCAAAGGGCGGTGCGGGGCAGGGAGGCAGCACCCAGGGCTCACTGCCCTGTCCGCAAAGCCTCAACACCCCCCAAGCTAGCTCTGCGCAGGCTTCCCTCCCAATGAAACAGGCCTCTAGACAGTGCAAATGGTCAGTGTTTAACGCACTCAGGAAGTGGGGCTTTGGAGTGGCGAAGCAGCGCTTCCTGACAAATCCTGCCCCTCTTTGGAGGAAACTGAGATGGAAACGTAAGCAGCTACGCTACCTCGCTGGCCAGCAGATGCAGCTGTGAAGCCCTGCAGCGACTCAACCCCGGGTCTGGCAGGCGGGCACTGAGCAGGAGCTGCACGGTGGGGACGCGGCGGTGAGGAGACAGCGGCGGCGTGGAGTAGTGTAATGAAATTCTTGGAAACAAAAGGCATGTTAAATATTTGATGCATAAAGGAGGGAGAGAGAGAGAGAGAGAGAGAGAGAGAGAAAACACGTAAGCAAAGCTTTTAAATATACAGTATGTCTTCTTCCAACGGTTACTATAATGATCACGCAAGTTTGCAAGTTAAAAATGCCTTGCTTCTTCGTTTAAAATTAAGACTAAACCTCTAATTTTGTCTGTGAAAGTGACTGCAGCCTATCTATACCCTGGGTGCTGAATATGAAGATTTCGACTATCGCTCGGTTCGGGTGCTCGGTTCATGGGAGGCCGATGGACTTTCCCCAGCACGGCCATGCTCTGCTCTCTGAAGCAAGGCTGCTGGAAGTCCCCGCTTAGGTAATCCACGGTCTGCATCACGTTGTTCTGGCTGGCCGGGCCGGCCCCGGCTCTGTAATGAGGTCCTCCCGCACAATCGAGCGCCGCTCCGGCCGGCTGGCCCCCGTGGAAAGGCATGGCGAGGTCCTGGGAGCCAGAGCTGTCGCTATTGGGAGTGGGCAGAATGTTATTCCACATGGGCTGGAAATAGTGCCCGTTGGTGTACGGCAAGGGTCCCTGCAAGCCGTTGACGGGCGGGGAGGGCGTGGGCTTCTCGATGGGGGGCTTCAAGCCGAAGGCCTGGCCCATGCACAGTTCTTGAGGGTAGCTGGAGGTTTTGGCAGGGAAGCTCTGGCCTGCCATCTCTCTCGGAGCGTGCTTCCCTGCCAGCGCCGCGGGCCCGGCGGCATCCCCACACATTTGCTGCAGATGAGCGAGCTGGTGCTGGTTCCACGCCACCGATTTGATTTCGTTCTGGTAGGCGGGCGGCACCCTGTTAATATTCACCATGGGCACGTTAACAGAGGCAGAAGGAATAGCAGCAGCGGCATGATCGACAGGGTTCACTACACAGGAAGGCATGGGCGTGGGGACGTTGTGAGTAGAGACCCTGGTACTTGCATTGATAAGCAGGTTACGACTTATGGGGCTGGGGTTTGCGATCTGTCCCTCACAGACTGAGGTAGTGCTAATGCCAGCTCTGGCCTGGCAGAACTGGTTAATCTGGTGCACGATGCTGCTCAGGTCCGGTGGCTGGTTCTGCTGCAGGGTGGCAGCCATAGAGAGGGGAATGGTTGAGGTAGACACGGTCACATTCGGCGGCGCGTCCGCATCCGGCATCTTTCTGCTCCCATGTAAACCCGGCTGCAGCAAAGGGTTGGGGGGGGGCTGCAGCGCCTGGTGTGCCACGGTCTGAGGATGCTGCAAGCCCTGCGGCTGCTGCATGGTCTGAGGGTGCGGCAGCGCCTGCGGGATCCCCTGAGGGTGCGGTAAGCTTTGCGGCTGCGGTATACCCTGAGGGTGCTGCAAAGTCTGCGGCTGCGGGATGCTCTGGGGGTGCGGCAAAGTCTGTGCATGCTGGAGAGCCTGCTGGCGAGCAAGCGCCTGGGGGTGGGTTAAAGTGCTCGGTGCAACGTACGGGGTGGAAGGGGGATTCATCATCGCTTCCGGCAGCAGGCGTGTGCGCGTCCCGTCAAAGTCCTTGATAATTCCTTTCGCTGGAGACTTGACGATGGCCAGGAGGCCGGTTTTCGTGGTGGCCTGAGATGGGTAAGGGCTGTACCTCTGGCCCGAAGTATCGAGTCCGTTCACAGTACGGCGTATGTGTTTCCGCTGGGGAACCTTGACGCTGTTTGGAAAGATTTTGATCGTCAGGGGATTGTTGGCGACCTTCTTAGCATAGGCATCCAATTCTGCTGGGGTAGGATACTGTGCAGATCTCATTTTCTGTGTAGTGTCCCCTGTGGAGAAAGGAAAGACGTCAGTGCCCGAAGGGGGAGCACAGGACCAACCCCAGGGCACCACGGACGCGCAGCGAGGGGGGAAACGCTGTGGGGAGCCGGGAGGTGAGAGCTGCATCTCCCAGACCAGCAGAAACCCTTTGGTACCTGAAGAGCAACACAACCCCAGTGCAGCATCAGGCAAACTCTGCCCAAGGGAGCAAACCTGAGCCTTGACAGTGTTTTTGGCTGGACAAACCCAGTAACAGGCCAGGAACGCCAGGTTTACCATCGTTTGTCTACGTCCTCTTAATTTAAAGCCACCCTCCCACCCCTCTTTGAGCCATTTGCCACATCTTCAGCATGTCGTTCAGGAATCAGAAAGCAGTGAATGAAACATTACACTCGAGAGGTGGGAGCTGCACAAAGCACTTCAGCTCAGACCTCTATTTAAGCCCGAGCTCTCTCCTAGCTGCTGCCATCCGAAAGCACTCTGAGTGCCTTTCTGTCCATTAGGATCCTTGTCAGTCCCAGTTGAGCAAATGGAAGGCAGCTACACACACATTCCCTGGTGGCCTGCTGTTAGTTCTTCAGCTGAATGCTCAGTGTGGCACCTTGCTAGGGCAGCATCCCACTAGCAAACAGCAAAATCAGGTGAGTACCTCACAGGATAACCAGGCTTCGGGAGCAAAGGATCCTGGAGACAGAGGTGTGGCTTCATGGCTGTGCTCCACCAGGTACCTACCTTGCCTACGAGCCCCACGTGCTTTTGGAAAGAGCTTCAGAGGTGCAGGGAAACACACGTGCCTCTCATGTAATCCCATTCCAAGCAGAGCTGGGCCACGTCCCAACCACAGCCCCACAAGATTACTGCCTTCAGAAGTGATTTTGTAACCTCTA
Source organism: Bambusicola thoracicus (assembly GCA_002909625.1). NCBI lineage: Eukaryota > Metazoa > Chordata > Aves > Galliformes > Phasianidae > Bambusicola > Bambusicola thoracicus. Next base: position 5,281 of record PPHD01022453.1, on the reverse strand, counting down.
AATAACGTCTCACAGCTTCCACAGTCCCACTTTGCTGTTGCTTTCCCCCCCTCCCCACCTCACAAACGCTTCACTGGTAAAGAAGACACCCACCCTTTCTGCTGAACCTCCCAGCATCCCCATCCCTACTGCTCCTCCAGACAGCATGCCAGCCCCCACTCAGCCCCTGACCCACAGCCATGTGATGCTCCATGCTCCCAGGTGAGCAATGCTCCCTTTTGTACATCCACCTCTGATTCTTCCAAGCAAACTGCCTGCAAAAGGCCCCTGAACGCGGCTGCAGTCTGAGCACTCTGTCTTTTGAATCCTGCAGCTTGCCAAGCAAGAGAGATCAGTGCTGCTCAGAGAACACTCGCTTTCAGAAGTAAGGGCCAGTAAAAGGAAAACAGGATGGGTAGCAAAAGAAAAGATAATTACAGACATGCCTTTGTGCGAGGAGCAGCTCGGCAAGCAGGCTGCCTCGCATCCCCAGCACGGTGTGTCCCACACTGCCATGCATGCCCCTGCCCTCCACGTGCTATCCAAATACTGGCACACATCACTCTTCTTCTTAATCAAAAGCAAGGTTTGTTTGATATTAACCTGAACATCCTCTCTGCTCCCATCCCCGTATCTTCCGCTGCAGGCAGGTGGCTTTTGGCTGTCTTTTTGAGGGAGCTGCTCTGTTCTGAGTGGAGCCCCTGCATGGAGCTTATCAGAAGCCGAGGCCTTCACAAGCTCCCTGTTATTTTTAGCCTTGCCCCAAACTCATCAAGCTCTGCTCCTCCCCACTGGATGACCCCTTGCAGCACACCACGAATCAGAGAAGAGCCATTAACAACAGACCAAGGAACCCACACCTGTACAATCGTGGCCATTTTCACATAAAGCTTTTACATTCCGATGAAAAATCAAATTGCTACTTTAGGACCCCTTTCTCATCAAGATCTCCCGGCCTGGGTTGGACTTCTGCAGGCACACAGCAAACAAGGTGTGAATGTTAATGGTGAATGGATAGATTCAGTGTTCCCTTACTCAGACACCCACCTTTCCACCATGCAGGAACTGCGCGGGAACCTTTCACAAAGCAGCTAATGTGTTTTCCTCTGTCTGGGCTGCATCTCTGGGTTACAGCACAGCTGTAAGCCTGCAGCTGGATGGATTCCTTCCTCTCAAAGGTGGAAATCACCCCTCAAGCATACTTAAGTAACTCAGCAAGTTTGGTATCCTACCAAATGGGAAAACACCTTTGAAATCCCTTGGACATGATCTTCTGGAACACATCACCCCTTCATGCAGACCTAACCTGGATCTAACCCGGCTGCTCTGCCCAGATCTGACCAAAATGATGCATTTCTGAGGGTCCCAGCACTGCTGGTAGCTCCACAGGCAAGATTTGATAGCTGGATAAAAGGTGTTGTGAGAAGGGAGAAGAGCGTTACAGGGCAATGGAGAGCCTGAATATCTGAAGCAAGCACCCTACCAACCAGTAAAGAACAAGGCCTGGCAACTAAGTGAACAAAAAAATAGCTAGAAGAGACTGCAATACAACGCTGACACTAAAAAGAATGAATGCATCAATGGTGGGCACGTTCAAGAAGTCCACATCAGCCCTTAGAGTGCTGAGGGGGTGGCAAACAAACACGTTCCATCAAGAAAACAATGGGATGAGCTGCACAGTTACCTTCTGCTAAACACAGGGCAGAAGCCTTTTGTTGAAACGTAATGATGCCGTGTTTACTACAGGGTAGAGCTGTGCATATGAGCAATTACCCCCAGAAAGCAGCAAGCTGTGAGATCACACTCCCAGCAGCATGGCAGCACATGGCTCCTCTGCTCCGTGCTCCCCACGCTGCTGCTATTTCTGTCACAGGAGGAGACACATTTCTCTGCCTCACCTCAGCACCGATGCAACGTCTTCTAAGTGCCTCTCACGCTAAGCCTTTAAAACCCACAGCTTCTAAAATTGCCCACGGTTAATTTTTCATTAAGTAAAGAACAAAAGGGCCTTCAGGATTCTTACCCTAATGAGAGCATCTGCACCGGGACAGAGAAAAACAGCTGTGCCACACTCTGCTCCAGTCTCAACTGCAGCATCTCCTCTCCAGGCTTTACAGAGAGAGCTCTGAGGGAGGACAGGGTTTGGCTGCTGATCTGCCCTCAGCCTCAGCCTGCTCCTCTATCTCCTTTCCCTTTCACCTCGACTTTGTGCCACTGACACCACACATCTCCCTTCTCTACCCCGGAGGAGGATAAATATGAGGGGGAACTCCTCCTGTGATGCTGCAGAATTCAAAGGGAATGTGAAATCTGCAGTCCCGTGGTCAGTTCCAACAGGAAAGAATAGGTGCACATATGAATCAGCAGAGCAGCTTCGTGAAAAATGCTGCTTGTATGAAAGTAAGAAAAAAAAGGTAATTGAGCTAATGTGGATTTTTTCAGTGTGAATCAAAAGTCTGATCCAGGAAACGACACTTAGGAATGATGAATACAAACATGGCAGATCTGAGTAAAGGTCACCAGGTGGAGTTCAGGGCCTCTTAGCGAAGCAACAGCACCGTTATTAAAGCCCTATTCCACCCCCCATCAAAAGTCACAAGTCACCGTTCATTAAAAATACTCATTAACTCAGCATTCCTCAGGCCAGGGGCTAGACTACTCGTGCATACACAGTATGCAGAGAACTGCACCAATTAATCTTGTGCACATCTGCAGCAGGGGTGAGCAAGGTCTGCACGAGCACTTTTGTTTCCATATAAATCAGAACAAAGTGGAAGAGAAGAGCATTACCTCCAGCCTGCCAGCTACCTCTGTCCTCAATCCCTTTCACCACAGTGCCCTGAGCCCTTCACCCAGCGCTGCTTTCAGCACGGGGGGAACTCACCCCCAGGAACAGCACCAGGTCAGCACGCTGCCTTGCAAGATGTGTAATTAGCAAGTGCCTAATGGTGCTACCCTCACGCAGCCTGCACAATTTGCTCTCAGGACAGAGTGTTCCAATCCACCGAAGCCTCACGTAACGCATGGACCTGGGCACGGCCTCGCCACAGCAGCCTACCTTCTGAATACGCCTTGTCTGTTCAGCAAAACTCAAACTGGCAGTGAGAAGGTGAAGCAGGGAGAGCCCAGCTCCACGCTGTCTAATGAAGTCCTTCAGCAGGGGAAAGGTTTTTACTACTGCCACGAGTGTCACTGCAATTAGTGAGCCCATGGAGCGCCCGTGTGTACGTGAGCGATGTCGTTCACTGCTGGCAGGACTGGTACCTTGAGAATGTCATCCTTAATTGCAAAATTAGCTTACCTATTTTCAGTAGCATCACAAATCTCACCACGTTAACAATTTAGCTATAACTGGAGTGTTAATTACTTGGTTTTCAAGAGCAACGAGTCCAGGAGCAAAGTGAGGGTGCTGAGATCTCTCCCAGCGCACATTTCAAATACAAGTCTACAGCCCTACAAACCACAAACACAGACCTTATGTGAAATCCTTGGCATCTCTGCTATTTCAGCTGAACAACCACAATGCAAGTTCAGTGAGAAAGAGACAGAGTCAGATTTGAAACAACTCTAGCCAATAAGCTTGTATTCCCAAGGCAAGTTCTTCTGAATATACAGGTTCCACTATCAAAAAAAGGCTGAAGTTATTGCCCACGAGTTATCACAGTACTCTGCAGACATATTTTCAGAGCACCAGAGACATCAGAAAGAAGAAGGAAACTCTGAACTTAAGCAATTTGGGTGAGATCACTAATATTTGCAGCCTGTGCCCCAGGTACGTAGAACAGAGCTGACCTCAAAGGGTTTGCATTAGCCTGATCCAGCTTTTAGTGGTGCCATTAGATGAGTGGAAACAAAAAGGAGTGGGGAATAAAAGTTGTGCTAGGCAGCAAGTCAAGGAGCACGCTTCTAGCACAACATGTTTTCAGCAGAGGCAAGAATCTCACAGAAACCATGCCTGCATTTTGTCTTGCTGTGGTTAAAATTAACCTCTGTCAAGCCTTGCTGCACACACGTGAACCTCCATAGTGATTTCGCATGGCCGTTATTGATGGATGCCCTGAAGGCAGAACTGAACTCAGTCTCTAGCATTGAACAGTTTTTCCGCTGTACCCTAAATGTTTGGTTTCACAGCTGTACCAGAGCCAGATTTAACAGTTAACCACATCCTGCAGACAAAACGTCACTCACATTTCTGAAGTCCAGTGTTCATCTGCGTGTAAGAAAGAAGCTGAAAGGAGAGGTCACCTGGTCCTGGCAGACAGGCCAGCATGGCAGACAGGCACTAACACAACATGGGCCATTCACTCCTCTGCACACTGCAACAACAGAGAGACAATTCAAAGTTATAATACAAGGAGGAACACAGAAAAGAAAGGCAGAGAGCCATTGCTGCATGAAGGCCTGACCAAGCACAGATGCACGTCACCTCCGCATCTGGGGACAGCAATGAGAAGTGGGTTAGAACTAAAATAGCTCTGTTAAAACTCAAATACCTGCCTCGCTCTCCTCTGCTGTCTGGCACATAGGGTAATCCATAAGTCTACCCTTGGATTGCAAAGCTGGTTGTTCCAGGTGGTAAGGAAGCCACCATGGGGAGCGGGGAGCTGCTGCCATCCGTAGCTCAGCACATCTGGCACCAAACCTCAGACCAAAGCACCCAAACTCCTGAGATATCACCACACAGCAACGCTCCCACCATCAGCATACAAACTGCTGTTCCAGCAACAAAGCCAAGGTGAGCTCCAAGTCTCCAGGTGAGCCACGCTGGAGATATCAGCTGCCTTCTCCTTGCCCTCATCTCCCCAAGTATCAGTGCTGCTGCATGCAGAGACACAGGTCACCATCTGAGAAACACACCTGCACCAGCAAGCTGCTCCTGCAGACATATCATCATCTTAGGCATTGTCAAAGGTTCAGAAAGGACTGAGGTGGCAATAATGTTTTTAAAGGAAATATCTGCCTTTAAAAAGAAATAAATCACTGTAAAGTGGAAGCATAAATTCATTCTCTGAGCCTGATTTGCAATAAGCAAATTGATGCCATCTAGGTCACTGCTGAGCATTAAAAAAAGGAATTCAGATTTGCACAGAAGTGCTGACCACACTCCATCACCAAATTCCATATTATAATTACAACCGTGCTCCAATTCTTGTTCTCTATTAATATCTATTCAAAACTGCTATCTCAGTAGCTGACAACAAACGCATTCCAAAAGCTGTGAACCAAAGGGGGGAGTCCCCATCCCTGGAGGGGTCCCAGAGCCGTGGGGATGGGGCACTGAGGGCTGTGGTCAGTGGGCACG
>PPHD01022452.1:0-12842 GCA_002909625.1 Bambusicola thoracicus | reverse complement strand
GACAGAAACAAAAGCAGTCTTTTTTTCCAGGAGAAATTATTCATACTGAAATAACATTTCAACAATAAAACATAAAAGTGATATCCAGTCAGAGATCATTAAAAAGTATCCTGTCATTTGAATCAGACCATGTATTGTAATGCAGATTATATTGATTTAGTTTCAAATTGAAACTAGAGTCCCCCCCAAAGCGATAATAGCTACAGAATCTCTTTGAATTATGCTGGTGAGCAATGGGATATTTGGTACATCTCTCTTACCAAAACTTGAGATCAGAAGATTATTAGCTGGAGGTTTTTAGACTTCTTTCTGGAAGCTCAATAAATTATTAACCAACTGTATTCATACCATTTGCAATACTGTCAGTAGATAGTGGTTTTTTTCCTCTTTAAAAAAAAAAAAAGTGCTGTGCTCTTACTGTTGTTGTAAAGCAGAGCATAATTCATCTTATTCTTTTCACTGATTAAGAGACATTGCCTTTACTCAAGTAGGGGCAAGATACCCTTTCCCAAAACCTAAATTCAAACCTTCTACATTATAGTTCTCTGAAATTACCAATGCTGTACAAACATTTTCAAAAAGACACAAGAACAAATGTTCTAATGTTACAGCTCTTACCTTTAGCAGATACTGCATCCCACATCCACAAAGGAGTAAGAAAAGCCATAATTGAATGGCATATGAAGACTCTGTGGCTGCTAGAATTATTCTCTTATATTTTCTGTGAAATCCTAGAGTATGAAATGTGATGGCAAAGTTCTCAGAGTTAATCTGATGAATCTATGTCATGCAAAATTGAGTTTTCCTACCACTTAGATATAGTGATCTTTCATTTGTGTCCTGCCAGCTGAAGCCCATTGCAGTACAGTGTGTTCCAGTTTCCATGACAATTCACAAAAAGTTCTGTGGGAACATACACCAGTACACCAAGGCTAATGAGGTGCTCTTGAGGTCGGAAAGACAAATGACTGTGTAAATCTACCTCTGCTGAAAGCCAGTAACAACAAGTCTGATTCAGTTATACTAAGGTCTCTTTGGGTTGTTTTGATGGACTGAAGAAATCTGATGGTTACAGAAATGACACCTTGTGTGTAAGTGGTAACCGTAGCCAGTACAGAACAATTATTATGATGTGAATCAGCTACAGTCCCTAAAGTGAAAGCTGTACTTAGGGAAGAAAAGGAAACTAAAGAGTGAATGAATCTAGGGCTTTATACTGGTCTCTACTCTTGTGTCCTTTGATTAGGAAAGATCTGTTGTTAAGGGAGACCACTGGAGTTCAAACCCTTATTGATTTTTCACTGCTGAGGACGTAGGGCCTCAGTCAACATCTAAGTGTTGAAGTACAAATTCTGGGTGACTCAGTGCTCAGCTTTTCTCCTCAGCACTTTCTTCTGTTGCAAAAATTGCATATTTGAGAGCTGGGACTAGGGAGTGGAATGAGATCAGAATTTCCAAGAAGCTGGTGATAGTACCATTGAGGATCACAACAATACTAAAAACTACTGTAGATTTTCATTGCTTTTCAGAGAAATTGCATTGAATTTCTGCTTCCTTGATGTCTTGTGTCAGATACGTCAGGTTTTGTTTCACATTAAATCTGGCTTTGAAAAATATTATTTTACCATTTCTTTCCCTGAAAGACTTTCAAACTAAAGTGAAAGAGCTGTGATTTTTATTTATTTTTTTTCTTTTTTAGCTTGATTTAGTACTCTGAAGCAAGCTCTCTCTCTGTACTCATATATTCTTCCTGTTATTGAATTTAGCTCTTGTAGGAAAAATAACCTTTCAGGCTGTGTCCCTATTCCAGAAGAGAGATGATGTGAACATCTATTCTCTGTCCCTGGCATTACTCTGTCAGCATGTTCACCTTACATCTCAAGAAGCTCTTCTTAATCATAAACAATAGTTCTTTCTTAGATCTGTTTCATCTTGGGCATTTTTGCCATGCCTGTTGTGATGGTGTGAAGTTGCAGAGGTTGAATTTTTCTTGTGGCATTTTCCTAATTGGGATTTGGATTGAGTCTGCTATTTTGTGTCACATAAACTAATGAATATGGAACACTGTGCAGGCAGTTCAAATCATCCTACAAGTTTAAGTAGCCAATTTCTGTCAGTTCCTGTCAAAATTATACCTTTTATAATTTTGGAAGGATTTCTTATAACATACTAAAAATGTAGCAGAGCTGTATCCCCTATATTGTGCCAGAACTTCAGCTGAATGTACATTGCTTAGTGCTAATATGGTAATTTAGCATAATTTGTGTATTTCTAAAGGAAAGAAGGGGTGGTGTCTGACCAGGTGCAAGTCTAAAAGCCTTTCAGTGTTGTTAAATTACTGGATTTCAGTACAGATTTTTGAATGTTGATTGAAAGTAAGTTAAAAAGGATTACAGGAAAAACAAAATCTAGGCTGCAGACCTTAAGGTAGTAGGTTTGCTCTTAAAAGATGAAGATTTTTTGTCCCTGTACTGTCCATGAGGTTCCACTCTTATAAAGCTTTTTTTGTTTGAAAAGCTTTTCTTGAGAGATTATGCAGTTTTCTGCAAACACAAATATGAGAGACTTGTTAATATTTGAAAATGAGCATTCATTATTTGGACTTGTCTTCTCATATGTGATATACTGTGTACCACTTTGTTCGACATTGTTTTTATTTTCTCTAATGTTCAAAATCTGCTGGAGAAATATTCTTACTCTTGTTTGTTTTTCAGATGTGTGTCTTTACCAAATGTTAGATTTTTTTTCAGCACACTGTGGTTGTGCCAAAAGTAATCACTGCCCTTTTCAATGTTTGGATCCTGGATTTCAATTAGTTATGCTGTTATGTTATTTATTGCTGTCTTACAGAAGACTTTGTAATGCATATGTACCATGGCCATAGCAGTTCTGGAGAAGAGCTAAATTAATGGCAAATTCATGGAGGAGAGCTAACTGGCAAGGGAAGCCAGTGAATTAATCAGTCTGAATTACATTTTAGGAGGGATTGTTCAATGTGGAGTTCATAGAAAGCAGACTTAAATATGTCAGTACAGCAAATAGTATTGGAAATTTTTGTTCAGTAATTCTTAAATGATCAGAAGGGTCAGTTTAATCTGTTACTTCTGTAATTAACTTTTTTGTCTGTTTGTTTCAAGCTCTCACCCTGATAGTGTGGAACTGCTTTGAGAAAGAAGCTAGTATTTCAGATCCAGGCTTCCTGGAACATATTCCAGTTGACTGGGCTAGCATTTGCCTCCTTTTCAGGCATGTGAACGGAGGTTCTTTTCACCTAATAATTTCTAAAGCTAGTCATCTCGCTCTAAGTGGGTCATTCACTTTTCATCTTATTGGAAAGAAACAAAAACATCCAGCAAAGGCAAATACACAAGCAAAGTATCTCTTATCTTTACAGTGGAATGAAGTACATTTCAGAGGTACCTATTTCTCCCTGTCAATTGTAGAAGACTCTAGTCTAGAGCACAGTTAGTCTTAGCTAACCTTTCAGTGCCTGATAGCATGATTGTATTCTTGATCCTTATGTCCAGGTTCACAATTTGCCACTGCATCTTCTCGGAAGACTTGAGCCATGTAATGAAATTGTAGAAACACTTGTTTGTTTTTAAAAAAAAGAATCCTAAAACTCATTTAACCAAGAACTGAAAAAGCACTTATTTAGCTGGAGGTTAGGCATGTCCCCCATTTGAACTCTTCCATACACATGTATGATTAAGCTCTGGGCTCTGGAAGCAGTCTTTGACAGCGTTCCTGAATCACTAGAGCTATGTCATATTGCTATGCAAATAAGTGACAAAGGAAGAAACAAAGGAAGACCTTAACTCTACAACTTCCCTTGTGTTTATCATCTACTGTGCTAATCATGAAAGCAATGTTGACACTATACAACAAATTTGAATTTGATTAAATAGTTATTTACTTTACAGGATATACAGAGAAGCTGTGTAACTGGCTATTGTTTATGCCGAAGGGCTTGAAAGGTGCAGGAAAGCAAGGAACAGGAGAATGCTGAAGGAGAAAATAGTGTCAACCTTCCTCCATATTTCTTTCTTTTCTTGCAGTTTTCTATTGTTTTCCTTTTTTTCTTTCTTTTCACCACTTTTCAATTTCCCAGTAATATTGTGATAATCCTACCTATGTCTACATATTCTTTAGCTCTAGATCTCTGCTTTTAATGTGGCCATTTGCAGTATAGATGACAGATGGTTTTGGAAGAGGATTTTAGGTGGAATTTAGGAGAAAAGTAGGCAGAATTTGAACTATCTCTTGGAATTACCTCTTCTATGTACTGCATCAATTATAAAAGAGTAAAAGAATATAACAATTTGTTTATTCAGAGGGGAGATAACTGTTTCATTTGCATTCTTCTGTGCCATTCAGAAGACAGCTGTCAGACTAAATAAAAATATGTGATAAAAACAGACTCATCTTTTTAATTGATTTTAATCTATCTGCATCCAGCCATAAAATGCTCCCCATTGATGATATGGCAAATAGTGTGAATGCAATTAGTTAGCAATTCAATGTGCCTTCCAGAAAACAGGCTCTAAACCTTCCTGGGAATAACTTTCTTCTATCTTAACCAATGATTATTTATTTGTTTGGTACATATGAAACCACTAAGTTTTAGAATCTCTTCAGGTATGTATTTTTTAAGAAGGAAGGTAACTAACAGTGGTATGTCCTACCATATAGAAACTTTGCTGAAAACATAGCATTTACACATCAATTCACCAGGACTAGCAAAAAAGAAAACTATGATGATTCTAGAGAGTATTCTGCAGAACTGTAGTAACTCTTTTAATTTTATTTTATTATTTTGAAAGTAGAGATACCATGATTGGTATCTCTAGAAGGCTAATTTTTATGTATTTTGTGATCATAAGTACAATTTAATACAATTATTCACCCACAATACCAAATCAAAATTGATAGTCCATGCGTTTACCACATGTCATAGCTAAGTTAGTCTTGAGTGTTCTGCAGTAAAAGTGAAAGTCTTCACTGAACTTCTCTGCTTCAGATACCAATGCTACTAATTATCTCAAATCGATTACACACTGCTCTTTCTGGATTACAGGCTAGCTTTAAGCATCCTCAGGCATATCGAGTTCCTTCTCTCAGCCACTGTGTAACTATAATAATTGTTTGCTCTAGATGATCCACCAATTAATTGCTGCACACAATGTTACACAACGATATGAAGTTGTTATTTGTCTGTTCTCACTGGGAGATGGGCTTCTCCCGGGCTCTCACTGAAATGCTGATGGAGGTTGTTTCCTTTGGAGTTTTTCATCTATTGTGATTACCTGAGGCTAATGAGATGGCTCCACAAAATGACCAGAGATGAATGAAAACGCCCTGTTCTTATCGTTGCTTGTAAAGTTTGTGCCCAGTCTTACAGCTGGTTCCTCAATTCATTTCTAACAGATCATCAACAGGCAAGTAAGAGCCTTGCATGTTTCTGGCTGCTTCAAGAACTCAAATTCTGGTTAACTCATTGCTTCTGTGCTGGTTTGAAGTACCTGCCTCACTGTTCAGTGTTTTTCAAGGCCAACCTGGCCCAACAAGTAACCCTGCCATTTGTGTTATTGCCTCTCTAATTGGTGTAATTGCAAGTCTCCATAGTTACTGAGCCTACCTTGAATGCAGGTAATTTCTTTTCTGATCTCTTCAGAGGGGGAGCTACCTCTACATTATTGCTTAATCTTAGTTGATTTGCACTCTGTACTACAAGGAGAATTGAAATTTTTACAGGAAAACTCCTGAGACGTTTTCCATCAATGAGGTTTTCCCAGTAGATGAAGTCTCTTGCACTTTTCCGGCACATACTAAGATTTCCTGACTCCCTAGTTTGTGATACTTTTAAAATCATTTACTGTCTTAATTGTAGATAAGCTGAAGATGGTTTAGTCTATGTATTTTTACATAGTGGCCATTCATTCCAGTTATGTTTGTATGTGTAAGGGAAGGTAAGGCTTTCTTAAATTCCTAAAATGTATCTTTCTGGAGAAGAAGTGAATGACCTTTATTAACGTAGTAGTATTGCACATTTTTCCTTTCCAAGAAGTTTCTCTGAAAGCAGAGCTACAGGCATAATATATTACTGAAACTAAACATAGTGAAAAATCACTCTAACAGAAATTATTTTTAGTTGTCACCTAGTGATCCCTACCTTTAGTTTAAGTACTCTCTATGGAATAACATGAAGTTATTTTTGCCTGAAGGCTATTTTTGTTAGATGTATGAAAAATACTTGTGATTTTATATAAACCAGCTTCTTTCCTCATGTGACTTTTGCCTATAGGACTTTCACTATCAATTCACTTGATATTGTCTGGAAGTCAGATACAATTACAAAAAGCTGAAAGCATTTGTTTATTGGAATAACTTTCTGAACTATAGGAGGAATATGTGCTCATGCTAGAAAATATTCTTATATTTAATTTCATGAGGATTATGCTGCTAAGTGCATAATCTAGTGCTAAACGTATTTTCACTCCTTAATAGATTCTCAGTGGATTCCCACAATGTGACATCTGAACATCAATATATGAGTGAGCTTCATTTCTCTTGATTGTTGAAGTAGTTTAGGTAGAAATGCTCTATGTCCTGTGTAATGCAGTGTTCTGCAGGTGGAAAAATGAAAATATGCAAATAGAAGATATTTTGATTCTAAAAGCTTAAGTTTTCACTAGGTCAGTGAAAATGCAGTACAAGATTGACTTAACTAGCTGAGACCTTAAACACACGTTATATGTAGTCAGTGTGGTTTGTCCTGCATTTTGTTTCTTTGGAGACACCAATAAGTTCTTCCCTAATTCTTTCAGGGGTTTAATGCTGCTTTTTTTTTTTTTTTTTTAATTTTTGTTTTTCTAGCAGTAGGTGATAGAGTAAGATGAGTGCTAATTATTTTGTAACATAGCGGCCGTTTAATGACAGTTTGTATTATCTGTGTTCCTCGTACCTCGTAGACTAAGGATGTGAGGGAAGAAGACTCATAAGATAAAATTTATATAAGAACAGTAGCTGTTCTTCTAATTTTGTAAGTTTAAACAGATGAAAGACTTCACTTTCTGAGGACAAGTGAAAGGACTCGAATGTTGATTTTTATGGAAGTAACTGCTTTTGTGGAAGACAAATGTATTTGATTTTTAGTAGATTCTAGCAGTGTATATTTATTTTAGATTTATCTGACACATTAAAAAGCACCCATCCAAGGCGGGAAATGCCTTTGACATTTATTGAAAATCCAGACTTACTCTAACCAATTGTTGTTTCTTTCTGTAATTATACAGCCTGGGACTCAGCAAAGCATGTATGTAACTTCAAGTACACGCTTAAATGCTCTGATGGATAGGACAACTAGGCAGTGAGGAAGAATGAATTGGAAAGGTCATATTCTCTTCTCTGAGTCATTCTGGCACAGCAAAGAAACCAGAAATTGGGCAAATTTAAGTATTGGATGTGGGACCAGCAGAGCCAGTTTTTATTCCGGAGTCTCTCACAGCAGCATCACAAAAACATGAAAAGATGCTTGGCAGGAACCCGGCAGCCTGCAGCAGATTCATTGGCTGTTAAAAGTATCTGGTGACTATGAGATTGGACAGAGAAAGGAGAAGTAAAGACCTGATCTATGAGAACTTAGGATCTGGTTCCGATCAGGGGACTGCAAAGAATATCCTTATCCTTGCCTCAAACATATTTCAGAAAAATGTGGTGTTAAAATACTTAAAGGTTAGGTAAGTGTGCCTCACAATATTTCTTTTTTTTGTATTTGATTCATTAGGAAGAGATTGTACATACCACATGAAGAGTACTTGAGTGCAGTTGTACCACTTGTACAATCTCTGTTTGCATAGACTTCATGTTCATTTAAAAAAAAAAAAAGTTAGGAAAAAAACACTTCCCAGTGAGATTCTGTGTAACATTTTCTCAGTGACCTAGATAGTTTTTTTCCACTAATTTATTTCATTATTATTTATAAGAACACTGGGTTTCAGGCCTATTTCTGAGAAGGAAACACAGCTAACAAAGGGACAACTGTACTGTTTCTGTTACAAGTGCTTTCTTGTGGCCATCTGAGCAGATAACATGAACTATAGGCTGTCCCGAATTATCATTTGTGGAGAAAAAAAATAAGCGGTTCCAAAGTATTTTTACATGTTTTGACTACAGTTTAAAACTGTGACTTTGAGGTGTAGAAAACTGTCAATTCCATAGTCCTTCCGTTTCATGAAGATCACGTACCCAAATTCTCAGTAGATTCATGGTGATAACTAAATAAGATATTTTGGAGGAGAAATTAAGGGTTTTAAGAGATATTTGGTTAGAACGGTAGCTGTCCATCTGCTGTGCTCTGGGAATGAAAAGATCAGTGTCACCACACTACCTATAACAGTTTGTGCCTGGAAGATGAGGAATCCTTAGGAGAATCTCACTCCAAAGGCTTTCTATAAAGTAGAGTATGTTAGAAATAATGCAATCCCAAACTGAGATAGAATGTCAAGATTTTTAATCTTTTAACAAAATCAGGAAGTTCTTGGTTTAAAATAAAATTATTCTATGTCATTTCAATTTTGGCTGCTTTTCAGGAGGGAAAGCTCCTTTTTGAGGGGCTATGAGATATGGTTTAGTAGCTTGTGGTAGCAAGGGTAGTGGGAAGATGGTTGGACTAGATGATCTTGTAGGTCCTTTCCAAATTTGTGATTCTATGACTTTTGAGTGGAGAAATTAGTCTATTTCAAATCAGAAGATTGCATGGTTAAATCTAAGAAATTAGAAATAAAATTGTAGCTTTCTTTCTGTAGGTTTTTCTGTAGGTTGAAAGCTGGCTTTAATACATTGGTGTTTCCTTTCAAATAAAACATTTAATTAAGATATCATATATCACCCCAGCTAGATCAGCAAACTTTAGTGTTCTGGGATGAAGCTGTGCTATCTTCACTTTAAGAGATGTGTTGTAATGACTTCATTAGGAAATCCTGTCTTAGTTTTTGGTGTAGTATTTTCATTTATTAGGAAGATTTAGAGAACATGTAACAACTCAAGATGAACAGCTGAGATGCAGAAAACTAAACAGTGGATGCCTTGAAATAAATCCAGAAAATGGAAACTAGGAATCTTATATATTCAGGCATTTTAAGATTAATAAATACAAACATATATAGCTTCAGTAGTCTTGATGTTAAGAGATGGAGATAATTGTACTGCAGTCTGTCAAAAGCCTAAAAGTATTTCCATGCTATACCACCTTCCCCCCCAAAAAAGGGGAGGAAAAAGAATGTATCTACTTTGAAAAGTTATAAGGACTCTAGGCATTGGAATTTTGTTATCTATTTAATGAAATAAACTACTGCCTATGGATTCATTAAAGAACAAAGTAGATATAATAGTTCAGCTGTTGTGCAGGATAAGAACTAAATGGTAAAATCATAAGTTGATTTAGAAGTCTCATACTAGCAGCAATTCTTCTTGCCGCATGGAGTAGTTTAACACAAAACTGTTGCTTCTGTTGTTTCTGATTTCTTTTTTCCTTCATCAGCTTTTCTTCTTCCAGTGATGTGAAGCACTCTTGTAAAGTTGTATCACTTTCCTCTTGACATTATCTACTGTAGCTGGGAAGATCTTATGAGAGAGAAGTACAGATGTTTTCACAGAGCCTCATTGTGTGCCTATAGAAGATGTATGCTAATCTCTTGCAAACTCAGTTCTTTAGATCCTTAAAATAGCTTGTATAAAACAAGCAGATGTAAATACTTCAGAGAAGAATGTAGAAGCCCATGTGGAAGAGTAGGTTTATGCCATTCCATTATATCGATTTGACAGTGACTGTGTACCTGCTAACAGATTTTTCCAAAACAGATATTTGTGGAAGTTGCAAAGCAGAAATGTAGTTGGGCTTCAGAAGAGGAGGGCGTTTATAATGAACTGTATGAAAATGATATGGACATCTGTCATGTTCTCTAAAAACTTAGTCACAGTTGACTTCTCATTTATGTACTGTGGGAGAACAGAATTGCTCAAACGAGCACCCCCGAAACCAATAAAAACTCTTGAAATGGAGAGAAGTCTTGATTTACTAGGCAAGATAGCTTAAAGTAAAGGGTTTGACAGCCTATCATCTCTTTCCTCCCCTCCTAGCCTGCTGTGCTTGTAGAGTGGATTGTGCTCTGCTGTCATTCCAGCAACTTTCATCAGCTTTCCAAGTTGCAACAAATTCTGCAAATTCCTTTCTGAACCTCTAGAAATGTCTTTTTTCTTTATCATCAGCTCTGAGGTTTTTCTGTTGGTTTTTTTTGAGTCTGTTCCCTGCTTTTCTTAGGAGACTCTTAATCTCTGCTTTTGCTGGAGGCACCTATCTTGCTGTGTTTCTCAGCCATTCTGTCTGCTTCATCTTTCATTCAAAAGCATCCACTCTGATAGGACCATCCACTCCCATCCAGAAGGTTTCACAGTAGGCTGTATGCTATATATGTGCTGCAGCTGGCAAATGAAAAAACAGAATTGTTGCCTTTTATCTTCCCATTTACCACCTGAAAGATGTGCTAACATGACAGTGCTGAAGGAGACTTGGCTGTGCTATGAATTTGAGGAGTCTGATGCTACCAGGGGGTCAGAGTAGTGATGAGAAGTATAAGTAGATTTGTTTTTTGCTGTTGTGTCCCAGTATTTAGGAGGAGGTGTAGAGATGAAGATAACAGCAACTAATTGAAGGTCTGTTTCCTTTCATAGTATGTTGATAATATCAATTGTTCGTGTTAAAGGGCTTTAACTGTCATTCCCCTTGTATTTACTGAGTGTGGAAGGCCAAATACTGTTCCAAGTAATAGTGAATGATGATTGACTACTTCCAGGTAAATTCTTCCTCCCTCAGATGACAAAAGAAAGGACCAGAATGATGGGTGGAAACTCACTTGGTGATATATTTTAATAGTTCATATACCTTTTAAGAATCAAAATAAAATGTTTCTCAGCTTATTTCTGTTGATAGAAGCTTGGGGAATGGAAAAAAACAAAATCATAAAGAAGTTGAGCCAATCATCTTAGAATAAAGTATATAGCAAAGTGGGGGTAAAAAAAAAAAAAAAAAGTTTTGAGAGACCAGATTTACAATTGACCAAAGCATAGCTTCCATCTGTCCTTCAAATAAATGAGAATGCAACTGTTCAATGATGTTTCCTTAGAATAAGGAAGGACTATAGGGCTAAACAATGGCATCAGAGTCATTTGGCTTATATGAAATAGACACTGAAATATTAATCACTGTCCTGGAGTGAATATGTCATTGAAAACAAGGATCCTGGCTCAATGTTTATTCTTGATCAGTTCCTTGTCTCCCTCTGCTCTGTAGGCATAGCACCTAGTAGCCACGCATTCTGAGAATGCCTGAGTTGTATATGCTATAGTGCATGCTGCGTAGGGTAAGTTAAAGCACAGGATTCACAAAAAGCAACATGATTTTCTGTCTTAGTCGTTATGGGTATGAAAAGAAATGGGTCACTTTTAGTTGTTTGACAGTTCAGTTTTTGTAAGTAGGTCACGTTATTGGAATATTAGTATATTTCCGTGAACTTAATTTCTTGTAACTGCAAGAATGTAAGGAAAGAGTTTTAACTGTATCTTCCAGATCTGCATTGAGTTATGTTAATGCAGAAAAGGCAGTCAAGCCTTTCTTATTTTCTTTAGTAAAGGAACCAAAATTGTTTTATCCAAAATCCAGATGTATATCTGGATATATAGACTTTTTTTATCTGGGTGCATATAGCATTTTATAATGCTTAGTGTTAATGGTTAAAGGAAGGCATTGTGTTGTTTGTATGCCTATGCACTTTGTGGGTTTTGCTTTCTGAAAAACAAATGGAAGTAATTGGAGAGAAAGAAGAGAGAAAGTCACAAAGAACTTGACCTGGATCTCACTCAAAACCACAAACCTTGTGGAGAAGACAAAATCTGTGCTTTGAAAGATCCTGCTTTAAAATATAAAGCTTTCTCTCACGTATCAATGTCACTGATGAAGAGCTTATTTCACAGACGGTCCTGCTTTTAATTGTAGATCACTACATCAAATTCCAGAAGATAAATGAATGGGGAACAAATTTGTACTGACTCTGTCAGTAACTACTCTGACACTAACATTTTACCTCTTGGACAGAGGGAACCTTGGGATCCAGAGAACATGACTTCTCTCTGTGTTTAATTCAAATGTGAAATTCCTATCAGCTCAAGCACAGTGTTATTAATTAAAAAAAAAAAAAAGGCAAAAAGAAGCTGATGTTTGTATTTTTCCAGAGCATGCACACATGCTGTTTTACTGAGACCTTTACAAGCTGCTGTTGGCCAGCCATACACTCCTGAGGCTGTTTTATTGTTGTTCACCCTTTCTGCAGAAAACAAAGTACACCAACTTATGCTATGACATTTTGTGACATTTCCAGATATGAACATCTGGGAAGTTTAGTGTGACAGTGACAGCAAAGCTGACAATGAATATCCAGTGTTATGTACAGCCTGGGCATCTGCAGTTGTTGCCTTTTTATTTTCCTTTCCCTCTCTTTCTCCCTCCTTCTCCTACCTGGAAATGTAATACAGCCCTTCTCTATTGTGGCCTTGGAGATAGAATAATATCCCATATTTATTTCAAAGCTGTATGTGGGGCATTGTATATCAAGTGCATTACAAAAGAGTTCAGAGCAAAAAGGAGGTGCATTCCAGCTAGCAAGAGGAAACGCAGCTGCACAAGTTGGTCTAATTGCAGGCATTGGGTGGATTTGATCATCAATGTCTACTCTGCATAAAATGGAACTTAAACAGCTAAACATTAATTTCTTCTATTATTGCATTTA
>PPHD01022451.1:0-12842 GCA_002909625.1 Bambusicola thoracicus | reverse complement strand
TCTACCTTGAAACATCTACTTAGTTCAGAATATATTAAAATACTTTGGTCAAATCTCAAACAAACAAAAAACTGGTTTGCATATAAGTGTAATTTATTATAAATAATTTGTTTATCTCGACCGAAGATATGCATTTAATCTTATGTAATTATAGCACTGATTACACTGATGAGGTTGACTTATAGAATGTGGATAGTATCATATCCAAAACAAGCTTAAAATTCTGATTTCATGATGAACAAGATAACTGGCTGTTAAGGTGAGTGCCTGATCTAATTAATATCCTTAACTGATGACCTATAAAGAAGTACAGTAACCCTAAAAAAAAAAAAAAAACCAAAAAACAAAACAAAAAAACAACCAGCTGTATATCTTAAATAAGTCTAATATCTTCGGCTTTTAAGAATTGCCTCTTGTTTATTTGTCCCAGTCTGAGAATGAAGGAGGAGCACTTGTATTTTCCAGTATTTCACATCTGGGAATGGCATATTAACATTATTATTATTGGTAAATAAGTTTTTGTACAAGTTGATTACATTTATCCTATCAGCAGAAATCTAGATATTTCTAGGGGGCAAAATTTCAGGGGGGTCATCTTCAGGGTGGGGGGGAGGGAAATGCTCTGTCTTCCAGGGATGATGATGAGAACATGGTATATGACTGGAAAATTAATTGGAATTAGTCTTTTTTTAAGTTACAAGGTATGGTCCCTTTGGGTGAAGAGTCTCTATGCTGTACCACATGCAACCAAAAGCACACTCAAAATTCAGAATCTGTAGAAATTATATTTATGTTACTGCATCTTAGAAAGACAAAGCTACAAAAAAGCTGTTTCATACACCTCGTTTGAAGGAACTAACTTTGTTCAGAGTCCTCTGGGGCTCCACACAGAAGGCTTATCTTCATATGTGGGCATGCAAGCTTGATGTCTAATGTGACATGGGAAAAAAGGCCAAATGCTGCCAGTGCTGTGCTATTGTTATAGAACAGAGCTGTGAGCCTTGTCCATGATTCTGAGTGGTTTCCATCACTTTACTGAAATGATTGGCAAAGGCCAAAGAATTTATGGGAAATAAGATGAAAAAAGGAATGCATAGATTTGTTGTAGAGCTACTGGAATTCCTCAGCAGTAGTGCCTTCTATTTTCTCTTGCATTCAGTTGGACATGAATATGTCCTTACACTAAAGTCCCTCATTGCTTACATTCTCTTTCATACAGTAATTGACTGTTAGGAAAATTATTTCTTAAATGTGCCTGCCTGTGGTTATTTGGGCAATATGCTTTCATCTGTGAGTGGACAGTGGAGTTGAATAACAGCAAAAATCTTTAAGGTAGAGGAAAAAAAACCCATAATCTTGTATCTTTTTTTTTTTTTTTTTTTTCCAATAGAAAACATGGAATCGTTTTTAAATTCAGGGGGATTTTGAGACTGAGCTTTAAAATCCTAGGGTATATGTGTGAAATAATCTATCAACTAAAAGCTATGGGCTGGTCAGCTGACCTACAACCTCTGCTACTCCACTACTCTCCAGTGTGCAGTAGTATATGATTCATATGCACTTATTTCTGACTGTGTTCATCTTAGAAATAATCACTTCATTCTAGATAAATGTATTCAGTGTTATGACTGCTCCATCCATCATATTAGGTATGGTTGTGCAGCTGAATGCAGCTCTGTTCCAAATAATGATGGTCTCTAATATTTTCCTGAAAATGTGGGTAATTTATTATCATAGGCTAATTATGCCCAATACGGCTGTAGGCTGACATTTATAGCGAGAGGTGGGCTGGAGGGAGTCAGGAGGCATTGCGTTGTCACCAGACCTGTTTCTGGGAAGGAATTTAGCTGCTTGTCCAGCATTTCTGCCAGAGCTCTGGGAAGCAGTTCCCTCCCTGCAGAGCCTCTTGGATGCGTTCTCTTCTTTCCCTTTTCAGACAGGATTGATGGCTCCTGGTACCTCTCCTTGCCTGGGGATCACAAAGGCTCCTCCTCTCCCCACATCAGATCCAGACCAGAAGTGCAGATGCTTTGTCTCAATGACAGGCCCCTTCCCACCTAAGCTAGGTCAGTTACTGGTTTTGCAGGATGCTGATTCCTTTACTCATGGCATTGGTTTCATGTCCAAGTGGCAACTTCCAATGATTTCTCCTCCCCATTTATGAATGCACAGATAAGGGATGCGTTGCAGTAAAGGTTTATGACCTTCTACCTCTCATCTGGGACACATTCAGCTCTGTGTCTGCTCAGGAAAACTGAAACCTAAGAACTTAATTCAAGATGTGGTCTCTCAGGGAGAAAGAAGAAATGTCACTCAGCCTCTCTATAGTAATGCCACTTTTGGGGTACTTCTCTTGTGTTGCTCTTCTTTGATCAGGAGTGAACAACTGAGCGAAGCATCGTTTTTATTCCCAGGCAGTATGTTTTTATTTGTCTGAGGAGTTTCTCCAGAATAGCTCTACTTCCTCCAGGGTAATGACATTTTATTTGTTGACCTAAGTGGGTGTGAATAGTACATTTATTTTCTATTATTTATGCATGAAATAGTTCAATTCTCTGATTTTTTTTTCTTGAATCCCAGTTTTATAATATTGACCCTTCTCTTTTTGTGAATGTCTGTAACCCAAGGTATTGCTAAGAATTTTATCACAGCCTTTCCATAATTTTGAAAACTTCTTCTAGGTCACAGCTGTGGCAGTTATTTTCCGGGGAGAATAACTCAACTCCCTTAACCTTTTCTTACAGCTTAGATTTTGGAGACCTGATATTATCTTTGTTGGCCTACAGTATATCCTTTGCAAGGCAGCGCTCTGCTTTCTGCATCACCGTGCTCAGCCCTGCAAAAAGACCTAAGTATACTTCATATGTGTTATAGTTATTTAGGATGTTTTCATACAGGAAGTGTATCACCTCTTCTTCACCATTCTATCCCCTTGCTAGTGCCACTTTATTTCTTGTTTGCCTCTCTTCCAGCTCCTGTGCACTGGGTTGATGGTTTCAATGATTTTTCTACAGCAATTCCCTGAAGCCACTGATTATGGTAGGGTGCCTCGCTTGGGAAGGGACTTAACAATTTCAGCATCAAGGGATGTATGCTGGGTAGTCCTGGGAAGTAAGGCTGTAAGAACCATATTAGTCAAAGTGCTTTGAGTCAAAATTACTGTTCATGAAAGCAAACACTACAGAGCACATAATGATATTTTAGGCCAGAGAATAAGAATACATCAAGATAGTGGATCATTGCATCAAAAACAAAACTGCAGGAAGCATTTTTCGTTATTGTCGTCTTTGTGGAGCTATTCACCAGCAGCAACAGCATCTGGAGAAAGCAGTGCTTCCTTATTAGAGGTGTAGGTCAAAGAGGTCTGATACTGAGGTTCGCATAAGGAGAGCAGCCAAGATGGCAGAGTAGTTTTGGGTCTGTTAAACTGCAGAGACATTCAGATGGTAGTCAGCAACTTCTGGGTCTGTGATTAATAATGTGTGAGTCTGGACAGTTCTTCATCATAGAAGGCCAGAAATAAGCTGGAGGTTTCTAAGCAAGTTATTACACATTTGTTTGTCGGGGAGGTAGGATTCCTACTTGGTTTTGTGGTTTGTACTGCAAAACAAAAGGCATAATTACATTTTAGCCTGGTTAAGTGTGCTCATCCAATTATTGGAATGTGAAGAGTTTGCTGCTATCATACATAAGTTGCATTGCAGCACCTGGAGTCCAGGTCCACATCTGGATGACTCCCTGCAGGTGCGGCAGTGACCTACCTTTCCTTCTTCAGCTTTTACTGACAGTAAATCAAAAACAAGAAATCTACCCATGATAACAGGGCAACAGCAGTTTTCAACACAATTGCAGAAGGTATGATTGAGACGAGTTGAAGTTTTTAGGGAGGCAAAGAAGAAACAATGAAGAACCCAGATGAAATTATCATGTTTAAAATGACCCTCTCAGATGAATCCCCCTCTCCTCAGCCTGCAGAAGATAGTGGCTTGGCACTGGTGGTACTCTTGACCTTGATTCCCTAAGCCACAAGAGGAGGAAGGAAAGCACATCGGTTTCCTTGGCTGTTCACTGACTTTGGTGGCACAGAAAAGAAACACTTTGAATGATTT
Source organism: Bambusicola thoracicus (assembly GCA_002909625.1). Lineage (NCBI taxonomy): Eukaryota > Metazoa > Chordata > Aves > Galliformes > Phasianidae > Bambusicola > Bambusicola thoracicus. Next base: position 8,733 of record PPHD01022451.1, on the reverse strand, counting down.
CTAAAATCTTGGCAGAAGTTTTGTCCAGGCCAGGTAAATTCGAGAAGAAATTACTTGAATGAAATGCTAACTTATTTTGAAACATTTCCTGTCTATCAGCCTCTCTTTTTGCTTTTTCACCTATATCCCATTTCATCTACCTAGATTTATCTCTAAATTTCAGGTAAGTACCAAATGCAGATCTCCAGGGGTTGCATTGAAAGAATAATAATAATGACTTGGTAGTTGGACTAGAAGATCTTAGAGGTCCTTTCCAACCTTCATGATTCTATGATTTTAAGTTGTATGGCTAAATCAGAGTTAGGCAACCAAACTGCAAATAGTCCTGGCACCATGGGGAGGGCTTAGCAGCCTGGGATGGATGAAGGGGGGCTATGGGAGCTGTCACAGCCTCTCGCTGTCACTCTTCACCTCTCTTTGTGGTCTGTCTTCATCATTTCTGGTCTGTTGAAATGGGTGATTATAAATCACCTTGAAATACCTCAGAAATATGAAAGTCCTTGCCTAAGTGTGCAGTTTCCTCGTGATCTGAATTACTGCCCCCAAACAGTCAACAGATATGTATTAAGCAATACTGTGAAATAATTTTTAAGCATTTCTGCCTGATTGGAAAAGCAATGTTTTGTTTCCTACTGCTGGCACGGTACTTAAATCTGCAGAAGAGAGAGGATTTAGGAATATGTGCAAGCTAATGACAAATCTTAAGTACTATATCAATAAAGACATTAACGAGGTGATGGAAAACAAGAGAGACAGGAGCCCTCCTGTCGATCGCCTGACCCAGGACCTCTGTGGTGTTGGTGGGCACTGATGTGTTTCACCATTGTGCCCACGTTCCCAGTGTGATGGGATGAGGAGATGTTGATCCTGAACAAAGCATCAGCCGATTCATTAGAAAACGATTATTCCCAGCCAGCAAGCTGTTGCAGAGTAAGCTATTCAATAATGTAACTACTTTTATATTGCAGCAGAAATGCTGTTTTAAAGCGGCACAGACCACTGCTAACTGTATGCCTGAGAGACCCCACGGAGAGCGATAACACCAGATGTGCACCAGCCCCACCAGCTTCAGGATTCTTGGACAGAGGGGAGCTGCAGGATCTCTCCCAGGACTTCCATGGGCATCACAGACTGCATTGGCACCAAGTTGGGGTGCAGAGCCTTAGGAGGTATTCTATAGCTTAGCAAGGTACATTTCTTGAGGAAATATGAACAGGATTTCTCTGCAGTAACTCAGAACAAAAGCACTTTATAATTGTTCTTTGCATTGTAGGAAAACCTCTCAGCTAGTGGTAAGTGGTGCCTACCTCCAAATTCCAGGAGTCTGGCTGAGGTCTGTGTAGCTTGGCTGCTTTCTCTATTTTTACATAGAAAATTATTAAGGAAACAGTCATTGCTCTAGATAAAATAGACTTAATGTAGATTAGAAATGTGATAACAATAGAGTAAATATGTTTCTAGTGACAGTTTACTGAGAAATATCTGTGAATAATTTATTTGGGGATTTGCTATTTTAATTAATCGTTTAGTTAATTAGATGTTGTCCATAGGAATCTGTCATTCAAATTTTTTTTTTTGAAAAAAGAAAAAGGTTTTACTGCAATTCCACTTTTTTTCAAATGAATTTCATTGCCATCAAATAAAGAACATGTTTGTGTTTGTTTCCTCTGTTTAAATTCTGCTTCCTCCTTGTGAAACTGTTAATATGGTAGGGCCCTGCTCTGAAATTGCCTACAAACTCTTAAAAACATAGTTAATTACAGATTGCCCAATTTAAAGTTTACAGCATTCTTGATACATGCAGAATATATGAAAGGTTTTTTATGTTAACCACCAAGAAGAAACACATTGTACTCTTTCTGTGCTCTTGGAAATCAAGCAAGAAGGGGGTTCTTGTGCCAACGGCAGCAGTGGCCCACACTAAATACAACCAGGAAGAAAAACTTACAAAATTCTGTTGATAATGTAGATGAAATCTATTCAACCACTGTACAATGCAGAGTGGAGTCTTGCTCTTGTAAAATACATCACTTCTGGCTGGAGCTCATACTAATTTAATTTATGATCTTAATCCTGTTAACATTGTAAAGTTAGTTTGCCTTTCAACTCACAAAGTCACAGTCATTTCTGCAGCTCTTCCCAAGACTTGCCAGTACTGTGAAATGTGCCAAAATCAAACTGTGGCACCTGTTGGTAAAAAAAAAAAGAGGAGAGCGACGCATCCAGAAGCTCTGCAGTGCACCTGGGCATGAATAATTTTCCAGAAGTGCATAAATATACCCTCCAAAAGGGAAGACCTGTGATGGAGAACAGCACTTTCAATTGGTCCATCATGTTAAAAAAAGGTGGATAGTGGCTTCTGGGTGTGTGCGTTGTATGGAACAGAGGTGCTCTCTGCTCCTTACTGCTCTGACCCAAGCACCCAGTCTCTCTCTCTCTCTCTTTTTTTTTTTTCCATTTCTATGGAAGAACAGAAAGGCTTGTTCCAGTTCCACATGGATGTACTCAAGCTGCCGGATCCTTCTGCTCTGTCCTAATTCCTTGTGCTACAGATATCCTGCAGGTGAGCCTGGGGCACTGTGGCATTCAGATCAACCTGAGATGCTGGAGAAATACTGGGGAACATTAAAGATGGCACTCAACAAGAGATGTGCAAAGTAAGAGAGACTGGCATTTTCTGAGCAGCAAGGACCAAGGCTGTAGCTAAGTAATTTCGGAGAGAAATGCATCTTGGTGGGAATCACCTGACATTTTCTTCAGATACCTTAGAATGGGAAACAAAATGTAAAACATCCCTATCTTGTTGTATGTCATTTTTTTGAAGTGACAGCTGATTACGTTTTAGGGATGTTTTCTCATTTTCTGAATTAAATCAGTTTGGCATTCTGTAGCAGATAGTACTCATTAACCTTTTAAGGATTGCCAAACTGGTTTGAAGCATTCATGGAAAAATGAAGAAAGGAAAAAAAAAAAAAAAGAAAAAGTTGAACATCACAGACATAACCTGATGATTTTTGAAGCCACAGTTGGCCAGGACCTGGTCTTCTCCGTGTGGTAACTTATTAGGTGGTATGCTTGTTTACATTATGTTTTAGTAGGTTGGAAGAGAGTACTATCTATGAACAAAACTTATGACATACAGCATGAACGATATTTATTACCTGAACAGACTTTGATGTTTACAATGATTCTAGTTTTTGTAATTAACGACTTCATATTTACTCTTCCAGATGATGGGAACAGAAGATGAAAGTTTTCTTTCTAAGCCTCACTAAACATGTGCAGCAGAAGCCAGGAAGAAAAGAACGGCTTCATTTTAAACCACTACTAGTGACAGATTTGGCAATCTGTAAGTAAAAACTAAGTTGGAAATGTTATTCTGTAGGCTTCTACCTTCCCTTATCTCCCTCATCACTCAAAATACATTGTGGAAAAGAACTGGGTGACATCCAAGCCATGATTATTTCTAGTGTACATATTGTGTTGGGAAGGAAGAGAAAACTTCTAAAATTCTGATATATATATCTAGAAATACAATTATGATCTGAGTGCGGATCTGACCAACGTCTATGATGTTTATGGTCTTGGATAGTCAGCTTGCAATAACTGTTGTTCACTGTTACTTTAGTACCTTAAAGGCTTCATAATATCCCAGTTTTAGTGAAATTGAACTCTAAGTAAGAAATTAAGGTTATACAAATTAATCTGCTACTTCATTTATGTTATTACAACTCTCTTGTAACCCAAGAAGGTTCATAATAGCTTCTCCCAGTAATGTTTTTCTTCCATATGTTATTTTTGGTGGTTTTAAAGGAACATGAAAACATTCCAACACAACCCTCCTTCCAAGAGAGGAGAATGGCTCATGTCCTTCAGCTGGGGGCTGGTCATTTCCCACAGCAGGTTTATGTCTATAAAGTCCGCAGATCTAGACTTGTTAGCAAGGACTTTGGCTTCTCCCCGGTCCATCACAGATGGTAGATTTGCCACCTTGTAATGCAAAGACAAATACACAATCACTTAGCTCATGCAGAGCCCAGGTCTCAGAATAAGTGTGCTGGAGCTTTGATACCAGCCAGCTGGTCATAATAAAACCAGCCAAGGCAACTGGGGGTCAGCTGAAAGAAACCACCCTTCTCTGAACAGCTCCTGGTAAATTAAAGTACAAGATCTCCCAAAACATTTAGGATTTTTCAAGTTACATAGCTTGCCAAACCTCCTACCCTATCTTTCCTCTTTAGAGGATAAAACAGGAAAGCAAATAGAGCAGTGAGAATGCTAGCATGTTCATCTTACTCCCCCTTCTCCAAGTAACTTGGAGAAAAGAAAAAGCACAGAAAATAGCAGGATGTCTTGTAATTCAGTCTGTTCAGAGACATGACAGGTAAATGTTTCTGAGAGGCTTCTGATCAACCAGCATCTATTCCAGATATTTAAGGTGTATGCTGAGGTAGTCATGGTGAATTTTGGAAAAGTAGCAACTCTTAGTGCAAGGAAGTTTCATAGCTCTTTTAGCCATGTTCTTGTGAAATGTGAAGTGGAAGAGAACTTAAAACCTGGAATTGTGCACTGAATCTTTATAGGACATACCCATGCAAATAGAAGATGTGTTTCATCTTACTGAGAGTAGACAGGTGTAAAACCACAACCAAACATTTGCAGTGGAAGGGCTGTTGGGGTCAGGGTGCTTTTCACCTCTGTTGCAGCAAGCATTTCTCATAGTGTGGGCACCAGCAGCCTGTCATGCCTGATGTGCATTGGTTTTAGATTAGATCTCTGAAGGAAAACCTGCCCCCTGCCCCTCCTTGTGCCCGTGTATTGCACCTGAAGTCAGTGCATGGGAAGGTGGGGGAGCTGAGGGATAGCCTATTTTAGGTTCAATCTGCTGTCCTACAGCACAGGATGTATTGGATGACGTGACGATCTGTCAAGTGACATCTCTTCTTGAGCTTGGGTGGAGACTGTAGGCTCCCAGAATGTCAGTTAATTAGCACTTAAACCTCTGTGTAGCAAAGGCTATATTTGTATGACTATTTTATTTTATGCTTAAATTATTGCATGCATTTTTAACTAATGAGAGTGCATTTGATATTGTTTCTAGAATTTCCAGGTTCCAGAGATGAGTTTTACTTAAATATGTACAACCAACAAGAATATATGGGTTTACATTTCTTTCTTTGCCTTAACAAAATCTCATACAAAGGAATAAAAAAACAAAAACAAAAACCTCAGGAAGCATGGTTAGAAAACCAAAACATCCTGTGGTCATGTTTCCTACATGGTTCTATCCAGGAGCCAGTTTAAACCAACCATGGCACACACTGGGCTGCCCTCCCTGGTCCCTTCTCACCAGAGCTTGAGGGCATGGTATGAAACGTATGGCTAGAGAAGATTTAAAGAGGGTGGTATCAGTTTCTTAACCACGTTTCACCTTTCCTCATGTGTGGGACTTTGTAAGCAGCAGCCTTTGCATGGTGTTGGTGCTTGCCGCACACCTGCGCCTGTCCGCGCATTAAACCTTGACTGCGGGACTCTCGTCACAAATGAACTGTCAAATCATTACTACGTTTGATGCAGCATAATCTGTCTTGAAATTAGAACTGGTCCATCCAGGCTCGAATTTCACTTGCTACTGAGGCTAATACACTGTTTTGAATATGCATTCATGGAGATTCACATCCACTGGGATCCGGAGGGAGTACAAGTTAAGAGCAGATTTTCTGAATTAGCATGTCGAGAGGGAAAGGTCTTTCATTTACACTGCTGCAGATGCCTCTCCCTCTTGTTCATTACAATTGCATTTCATCAGCTTTATGATGTCCACATGTCAATTGAGTGTGAGGATTTTGCACACAAAAGAGCCTCAGGGAAAACGACTTCACTAGCTAATCAGCTGATTATCATACCTCAAATGGGCTGCAGTATGCTGCTCCAAATACTACATCAGCAAGAGCGGAATTGAAGATTAAGACAGCAAAAAGAAGGCTCTACAGCCCAGTTTAAAGAAATCAAACAGGAATTTGTCGGGGATAGAAAGAAGCAAATATAGTCGGGACAAGAGCCTTTGAAATATCCCGAGGCTGATTACAAAAAATAACAAACGCCTTCCTTCAAAAGGTGTGGGAAGGTGAAAGGTTAATTAACTGTATTATCTGCCTGTTTATGCCCAGCTGTGTAAAGCTCAATAACACAAGCTCCCACCCTGGTTTTAACATTGCATCCCAGAATCCAGACCAGTTGCAAGAACAACCTCTCCTAATAATTGAATTAGCCTTGGAGCAAGCTGGAGGTGCGCAGCACACAGCCTGGCTCTCACGCTGCTTCCCGCCCTTCCTATGCACCTCCTATTTGGATGGGCTTCTGTAATGTTTGCTTTTTAGCAACCGCTCTCCCTAAATGACCAAAACAAAAATAGAGGGTCCTTTGGAGGGTCTGGCACAATAGCTGGTGGCAGCTGTACGTGTGGGCTCCCCCAGCCTCAGAATGCAGATCTCAAAGAAGTAACGTTTAATGGCTAGTGTGGGCTTTTTCTTTTTGTCTGAAATTTACCAAAGTTTTATCCCAGCTCCCTGGAGCCTTCCCCAAGCCTATCTAAAATGCAGTTAGAGCAGAGGCTGTCTTTTGCTTCACAGAGCGTCTGCCTTATGCTTTCATCAGAGTAGTCTAACTCACACAGATGCACTATTTAACAATGCCATCCCCTGCTTTCATCAGAAGGGGGAAGGTTGCAGAGCTGAGCCCTGAAGAATAAGGGGGGCAGGTCCCCTGTGATCGGCGAAAGCTGAACATCGGTGCCAGTTTCCATCTGTCATGATAGCCTATCTCCGAACCTTCAATCTGTCAAAAGCTTGCTGCCTAGCTGAAGGCTCCAGGAGATTTGGTGCACTAAACACATTTGACAACAGCATTATCACTGCAAGGAGCCCAGCAAAATGCCATCAATGTGTTAATTGTAGCTGGCTATGTAAAATGTCACTTCCCATATCATTTTACAGCAGCTTTGCCTATTTCACAGCTCCTAATTTTCCACACTTTATGAATATGTGGATTGCTCGTGTAGAAACGTGGTTCTTTTTCATGTCAGCTATGGGTCATGGGTTTTTTGTTGTTTGTTTGGTGGGTTTTTTTGTTGTTTTTTTCTTTTTTTTCTTGTTTTGCTTTTTAAATGGAGGCTTAATTTGGGTTTAATGCTTTGCTCCAAGGATGCAGTAGCATCTACAGAAAAATAAATAAATAAAACTCACTAGCGAAAATGAATTGTCTGTACGTTGCTGCTGTTCTAATTTAATATCTCATTGGAGATTTATTCCTGGGTTTGTACGTTCTTTAGTGTATAAATGATTCATTTTGCTGTTGCTGCTGCAGCAAACTGCCTTTATCGAGTGCACAGTATTTTCACATCCCTGAGAGTTTTCCTCCATCATGATGTAAGAACACTTTTGTAATGATAAACATGAGAGTACAGCATAAATAAATGAAAAATCCCCCTTGAAGATATGAATGTGCTTTTTAGCACCCAAGTAGCTAATATTCAATTTCTGGTACAACCAGTGCCAGGTGTTAAATTTCTCTAGTTACTGTCACTAATGCAAATTAGATTCTTTTTGTGCTCGTAAAAAATCAAATCCACATTAGAAATTAGCTATAAAATGTAATGACTTAAATGCTATAGTGTTTTACAAATCTCCTTGCATTTCTGTAGCAGATAATGCTATAAAGCTAGGAAAGGATAATAAAATATAGTAGAAAGTTGAGTTATTTAAAGGTCTTTTGTGACTGCTTACTCAGGGATTTGATGTATTATTTTGCTTTCTTTGCTTGTAGGAAGAAATAAGCACGCTTATGATTTCATTTCTTTACCAGATTAGATGTAATCAAAGTCTCCTTTGAATTTCAGGTTACCCTTGCTGCTAGGGCTGTTTGCATTATTGGAAAATATCATGTGGCGAAGTTTATATTTGCAACTTTTAATCATCGGAATTGTAAATGTCTGACAGCTATTAAGAAAGTTGCAGCGATCTTGTTAGAGGCTGTAGTGCTGAGATATGTGGGGACCTGTGAACGTTTTCCTTACAGAATTTTATTTTTGCCCTTCACAGAAGAGCTTTCAGAAGCAAATGGGGAAAAAATAAATGTTCTGAGCAAACAAAACCAGTGCAGTGCTCACTGAAAAGGACCTTTCCTATTATATTAGGAAAAATAGTCTTCATAATTGATGAGCAGCAACGCCACATTTGCTAGGGTTCAATACTGACAAACATTATATACTTTTCAACGCAGATATCTTTGCTAAATACTTAAGATATTAAAATTGTAATGAAGCTTTAAGTCATAGTTGAGCAGCGTTTTTCCTGCATACTAAGGGAAGATTTTATTGAAATTAACATTTCTGATCTCCTGCATTATTGCAGAGCGAATCCAGGCGCTGCGGTTCACATTCTGCATCTTTTTTGCAGGAAGCACAGATGAAATTTCACACCACTCGGCTCCAGCTGCTGCCATGGGATGTGACCAGGGCACGGTGCTTCCTTGCAGAGCTCGGGTTCTTGCTCATTTTCAAAACGTTTTCCCTCTTTTCTGTGTTCTTGAAATAGAAGTTGCTGGGGATATGAATTATTTTGGCTACACGTACAACCTGTCATGCATTCCAATCTGCCTTTCTTCTCAGCCTTCAGCGACTGTGGCACAACAATTAGCTCCATTACCTGCGGTGGGACACAAGGTAAGAGGGGG
>PPHD01022450.1:0-12842 GCA_002909625.1 Bambusicola thoracicus | reverse complement strand
GCCCAGGTTATGCAGAATTTAACACTGATGTAGGGGTCTACACTCCACTGTGAGTGTAGTCCCACCCACAGCAACCCAGCTCATCTCTTCACCTTTCTGAGAAACAGGAGACAATTTAAGATACAGCAGAAAACTTCTCTGACTTCCTTAATTTCTATTGCAGCTTTTGCCCTGAGGTTGCTTCCTCTTGGCATGGCTCAGTGCACAGGTAGCTGCTTTCTGCTGGAGGCCATGTATAATTCACAGTGGGTGCTCCTGTGTCTCGCTCCCTTTAGGGGCAGCCTATGAGATGTGCTCCTAGACGGCACTGCTTTGCTGAACTCTGGAAAAAGGCATGATAGGTTTGGCCACATTAATAAAAACATCCAATCAGTCAGATAAAGAGCAGAAGAAGATCTAGAGGGGAAGACTTGCATTCATCTCCTGTTCTTTTTCATGCAATAATTCTCAAAAACTAAGCTCAAACGCTATTAGAAGGGGAGACATAAGAGTGTTCCCTTTTCAGCCTTACAATTATGCAGCAAAGTCAGTCTCCCACTTTCTTGGCCTCTCCTCACCCCATGTCTTGTGCTCTGAGTGGAGGCCAGCTGCAGCAGGTGTCCTGCGTTCACCATGTCCATATGAGGATGGTGTTTCTGGAGCTGGGACACAGTGGAGCGAGTCAGAATCCCCAGTGGGTGGACACCAAAACCAATCACATGGTACCACTTTCATAGGACCATCAAACAGGAGGTGGATGCCAGCCTCTTGGGCTTTGGGAGCAAGGCTGCAGCAACAGGGGATGAGCTTTTGGACGAAGCAGACATCCACTGTTGGGGGACACCCAGGTCATGGTTTCCCATGGCCTTCAGCCAGCTCAGTTTAGCCAAGGTGATGCTACCTCTGGGTGCATGCAGTAGCAGAGATAGAGATTTAAAGCAAATCTCCAGTGCCTACAGCCTCCCAGGTGTCTAAACAAGTTAGGTGAAGTTTTTTTTGGCTCACTGTTCTCCACTTAGGCATCTAAATTCTGCATAAGTTGCACTTTAGGTGCCTTGCTGTTTTCTTTGGATTTTGCCCTCAGCTGTGAGCAAGAACATAGGTTTGCTCTGGCACGTGTTGTAGTAGGACAATGTCACCCATTGACTGAATCCCAGAAATCCACTCCCTGTTGCCTCTTCTTCCCTCCCAGCTCTTAAAACTCATGACAGCGATTACAAAACTCTACCTACTTTTTTGTTACTGCAAACAAGTCTGTGAACTCAACTTCCCGGACCTTTGATCCAGTTTAAATCCACAGCTGCCAAAATAATTCTCTCGCTAGTAAAAACTCCACTTTCTGTTCAGCTGCTGCACCCTTCCAGAATAGATGTATCCATGATACTCGTTCTCCAGTCTGGATTGTTTGTTATCTTTAACTGTAAACCCAATTAAGGTGCCACTCTTCTCTCTGAGGTGGCACCGTACATCCCAGACCTCTGCAGAACCAGGGAGCAGTGGAGTTAGAGACCTGGAGATATCTCCATGCTTCAGGATTTGGGTATGACATGGCACAGGCTGCCAAACTTGGGTTTGTATGGCAGCTGTCCACAGTGGTTTAATGATGCTTCCTTACCCCAGTTCTGAGAATCGCTACAAGTTATATTTTACCCTAATTAATTTTCGCTCCTCTTTGTTTTTGTGGCTGACTTTTTCCATCACGTCTTAAAGAACAGATGAATTGTCTGTGAAACTGAGGTCGTTCAGCCATTACCCTCTATAGCTGTTCATCTTTCCTCTTCCCCAGGGGAGCAAACCCATTGAAGCAAGTTTTTTAAGATATTTGCAAGTGAAACTGCAAAGTATTTGGCCTTGTTTTTTAATTTATATATTCTGGCAGAGAGTGTAGGCCAATTAAATCTATGTTTTCATGGAAATTTTACATGCAGTCCTTGTATAGATACATATACAGTATAAGCCACTGCTTGTTTTAGATTTAAGTGCTATACCGTAATAATCACTTATCATCGCTAGTCAAAAATAATTTTAAACAGACTCAGACTTTGTTTGCTGGGAGAAGCATTACTTAGCAGGGGAAGAGGGCATGGACAACTCTGCCACTGGGGAAATGGCAAAATGAGGCATTTAATTCAAGCACAAGTTATTTTTATTGTTGTTGCTGTTACTGCAGAAGTCCTGTACTTTATGAAATAAATTAGAAAAAAAATACAAGATCAAGGAGATTTTCAATGGTTTCAAAATGAAGACAATTCTTATGGTATCATCTGCCATTGACACATAGCTGTGGTAAAGTGATACAGCGGTGGCTCACCCCTGTAAACTATATTTGGCGTGGGAACCTTCAGCAGGGGTGCTAAGGAGTTAGAGAACTGTGAAAGAAATGCCTGCAGAAATGGGTAGAACTGTCATAGAAGGGTAAAGAAAGGACCGGGAGCCTCTGCTCGCAGCCTTCCCACCTCTCAGGGCACTGTTTGCTCACTAAAACTCCTCATCCTCAGAGTGCTTCTCTGGGGACCAGCCTCTAAAATTTGGTAGAGTCACATTATGGTGGCCTTTGAGTGGCTGCTTTGCAGTTTATATTGCCCTTGTGCCTCACTGTTAAATACAGTAATTGCTTGCTGTGATTTCTGTTTGTTCCTTGTGTGTATAATGACATGTATTTACCGATAGCTACAGATTTATATATAGTCTAGATGACTTAATTAAGAAAAGTAACTTCCTCTGCCCCAAATATCTCAGTACTGAAGGATTTATTCATGGAAGTAGAAAAAATAAAAGCATGTCAGCAAACAGTTTGCCATAACTGGGAGATTTTTTTATCCTGAGAAATAACCGGAGATGTGAAATCATGGACATGGATGATTCCACCGTCATTAGGAGGAAACCAGCCTCTCTCAGCAGTGAGCAGGAGTGGACAAATTTTATTCAGCCAAAGGAAGACAGTAGATAAATTACTTCTCTCTGAATTTGATCAGGGTGAGGAGCATGTTTTGTCTTGCAAAGGGCTGTGTAATATCTTTGATAACCACAAGAACTAAGTCTTTCCTTGGAGATTTAGCACAGGGCCTTGCTGCCTGGCAGCTCTGCCGCGTGGCTCTGCCCTAGGATGCAGAGCGAGACCAAGAATAGCACTGGGCAGTTCTCTGTGTGCAATGCCAGGGAAAAAAATTGTATTTAAATGTGATGTTTTCCAAAAGTAGCTAACATGAGGTTATAAATTATTAACCTGTAAGGCTGGAGGTTTAGGAGACTGCCACTTGCGTGTCCTGGAATAGTTTCTGCTACCTTTTTGGTACAGAGTAGAACCTTTCATTTTGTTATTGCTTCTCAGCTGAATTTGTGGCAGCTGCGCTTTATCTAATCCTTGCAGCACATTTTCACACACACACACACACACAAACTCACACACACACACAAAAAAGGGAGAGAGAAAAGCATAGCCTATTTTTGCATCATTATTTTTTGTTGTTGTTTTCAGTGTTACCCATATTTTCAGTACTTTCGTGTTGAATCCATTAGTTCTCATCTTGCCGTATCCTATCACTTCTTAAATGGACCCTGTCTCATCTGAGAAAAGGAAGGGAGGAGGAAGAGGCAATCTGTGATTAGAAACAGCCAAGACTAAGAAGCAGAGGCTACTTCATATTATTAATGCTTCTTTTTTCCCCTCTGTAGTCCATTATGTTCATTGTGTTCAAAAAAGAAAAATACATTTGATACTGTACTGCCCAAAATATATATATTTTGCTTTAAGTAAGTTCTTAGTTCAACAGCTGGTTTCTGGGCTATAAGTTTGTGATGGCAGAAAACACAATAAAAGCATTATAGAGAAAACCAGGATGAAATTATGAAAACAGCCCAACCTGTGTATGTCAGATGGACCCCTGTTCATGATGGGGACAACTCAAGGATGAGAAATTGCTGAGGAGGGTGGTTACAGCTCTGCCCTCCAAATGTGCACGTGGATAATGTGTGTGTCCTTTTGAATGGAAGGAAAGCATGTGTGTAAGCTTTCTAGAAAATGGCGTATGATTTACTTGCATATGCATAACGTGTATTAAAACAGATTAAAAATAATAGATAACATCAATATTTTGTACTGCGCTGCTGAAACTGTGTGCGTGACATCTCCAGGGGTGCAAAAATTAAGCACAGTTCTGCACCAAATAAGGAATGAAGTAATGCAATCACTGGAATAGTCTTTCTGTTCTGCAATTTAGTACTACTTTTTATTTACTTTACTTTTGCACTCAGTGTTGTTATTGCCTGTTTTAAGATTCACAACAAGCCAAACTGCTGATATCTCAAGTTATATTCCAAAGTATTAGAAGAGGAGGTACCATACACAGGAAATGTGGGCATGCAGCATATTTGAAGAAACGCAGACCGAGATCCAATTATTTGTACACACGGGTACATCTGTCTTTATCAGCACACTCTGTTTGGGCTGTCTTCCCACAAACAGCTTAGGTGTGAGTCTCACAGAAGCGGTATATCATTCCCTTCCTCTGTTTATTTTTGGCAACTGCAAATACCGTAGAGGATATTTGTTTTTGCAACACCGTAATGATGAAATAGATTTGCTGGCTGCAGCCACAAGAATTCTAAGCAGGTTTCATTTGTTTAATCTGTGCAGCTTTGTTGTGAAAATTCCTAACTGTCTTGGACAAGTTGTTAGGAAAAATCTGGATGTTTTGGGTTTATGGTTATGGGAATTTTTTATAGCGCCTGAAAAACTGTGGGAGATGGCATGGGTGCTTGCAGCTACAGATTCACCAGTGGAGAAAAGTTACTGGTGCCATGGGCTTTGTGGCATGAACCCACTTCCCCATCAGACTCACAGCAGTGTGCCCTTAGAACTGGTAGGATAGGCTGGCTTCACCCCCTGGGACATATTTCCCAAGTGAGTCATCTTCAAAAGAAAAAGGCATTCTTTTGAAGACATTCAAGGTCGGGCTGGACAGGGCTCTGAGCACCTGACTGAACTGTGGGTGTGTCCGTTCATTGCAGGGGAGTTGGATCGGATGGCCTCTTAGGGTCCCGTCCGATTCATATGGTTTCATCGTTCTATGAAAGTGCCTATGTTAGCTAAAGTAGCTAAACGTTAGGGGAAACAAATCACTGGTTTTTATTTTTCATCACTGAAGATCATAGGACCATAGAATCATAGAATGGCCTGGGTTGAAAAGGACCTCAAAGATCATCTAGTTTCAACCCTCCTGCCAAACCCCCACTTTGGAGTTCAAATGGATTGTCCTTTCAACTCCCTGGATATAATATTAGGATTTTTCATTATTTCATATTTATTTCTGACATCACATTTCTTAATGGAAATATTCACCTTTGATGTGGCAAAGACAGAGAAAATCTAGGCACAGGTCACCACTGATAGCCATTATTTCCTCCACCAGACCCACCCTTCCTAACTTCAGGCACTTAATGAAAGTGCTTTGGAGCTGTCTGTACTGAAAAGGAATATCCTTCTACAGCAGCCAGACTCTTCCAGCAGCTCTTGGAATGAAGGAAGCTGGAAGCAGACTGATGTCAAGAGGCAGCAGGTGGGACCTGAGGCACCTCTGGAAGATCCACTTTATCTCTTCCCAGAGCCAAGCAGCCTCATCCCACAAGCAACCTGCAAATCAACCCAAGGCTGAAGACACAAAGAAGTACAAGAAAAGAACAGCATGCTGCTCCATCTGCTTTTCTTGCAGTGCTACCTCACATTTTTTTCCCTCGTTGCTTGGAGTCTAGCAAGCCCAAGAGCTACGAGATACTGCTCAGACTCAGACGGGCTGTTTTGATCTCTCGCCTTCTGCTTGTCTGCAGCTGAAATGCCGAGTTTCTTCTCCTGATCAGCATGCAGTAATTTGGTCATCCGGATCCTGCCTGTACAAACTATTTGCTGTCATTGTCCACCAAATTTTCCTCCAAAGATACAAAACCAAGAAAAATATAACATAAGAAATAGGGCTTATCAGCTTTTTAGTTTTTTTCTCACTTTATTTGCTGTGCTTTTAACATCTGCCTCAATAGTGTGTCCGCTACTACTTCTTGTAGTTTACGTAGGACCCTTTTGTACATGTATACCCAAGGATTTTCATCATGCTGAATATGCAATTTTCCTTTTTTAGATTTTTGGTCCTGCTCTTTAATAGCATTTAAAAGCATTTTCATTACTGTCCAGTTTCATTACTATGTTTATTAGCTCTGACCTGAAGGATACTTCTTGGGATTCCATTTCTGAAGGAAATCTGCTATGTAAAGTGTTAAACTTTGCATTTTCCTTCTGCTTCTTCCATTGAATACTCCTTTAGGCTATATTAGGACACTGGTAACAAATAGATTCCTCTTATATTTCTGAATAAATCATGAAATTGCAGAACAATAGAATCTCAGAATTGCTTGAGTTTGAAGGGACAATTAAAGGCCAGTTAGTCCAACCACCCTGGAGTGGACAGGGTCACCTACAGCTCGATCATGTTATTCAGAGCCCTGTCCTGCCTAACCTTGAATGTCTCCAGGAATGGGGCTTCAGCCGCCTTTCTGGACAACCTGGGCCAGTGCTTCACCACAAATAAAATCAACTCATCAATACTGTAATATTCTGTGACAAATTGGTTTTGCTTCAGATTGGTGACCTAGAACTATCCTACATGAGCTCTAATCCTGAGGCTACTACCTATGCTGAGATGTTGGTATCAACTTTATTTTCAGGTGAACATTTTCAAAGATCCTTGACTTTGTCCCACAGGGGAGCTGGAAAATATTCTGAAACATCAGTTTGAGAAGGAAATTCTTCTCTTCCTCCAAATTTATATTCATAAATTAAGAGCTGATGGAAGCTGAGGACTGTGTACATCAGACTAACGTACTGGAGAAGACTTTAAAGAACTCTTCTAAATAGCATCTACAAATTAACAGGAATGTATTGAATAACTAACAATTGTATAGGATCTTGACCAGTAAGAGAGACTCCAGTACATGAAGTGCTATGCAGAGAGATAATGGAAGATGGTTCCTGTTTGTAGGACTTACGCTGTACATGGCATTAGGGAGATGGCAGACGGCCACAGGCAAGGGGGAATAAAACTGAAACAGTAGCATTCAGCATTTGATATGCAGCAGATTTAAATGATGGAAGGGATACTTTTTATTATCAACTCTGGGTCATAGTATAATGCAGGCTTTATATTTCTCTCAGGTCATGCGTACGCGTACATTTGGTTGCAGCTGGCTAGCATTTGGCATAGACCAATCTCCGTGTTCATGTTTGGGTAAGTAGGATTTTCAAATGAGTCTTTGAAAAAATATTCTCAGAAGTAAGAGGGTTTGTTTTCTGGGAGGTGGGGAGGGAAACAAAACAACAGCTGGGCTTTTGAATGTGACATTTCAATAATTTAGGGATTAATTGTTATTTTTTTTATAATGTTAACCTTGGTCAGCAGATAATTACATGAGCCTATGATCTCTGAGAGACAGGGTTGAAAGTTCAGGTTGACATCAGCAAAGAATCTCACCTTGCAATCATATAAACACGTTTAGCCTTACATCCTTCAATGCACAGGTTACGTGGATATATATCTTCTGTGTCTGTGACTCAAGATTATTTTCTTCAGACAATGAAGAGTAGTTACCCAGCAGAATTTCTATGGTGCTCCATTATAATAATCTACTGCCATTTTACTAGTGTTTACTTTCAATGTATAGTTTGCTGGCACTGAAGTCATTTCAAACATGATTTTAAACATGAGTATAGATTATATCTATTCTAACAACTTTATCTCCACAATAAATAGATACAAATTTTAAAATTCATCACTCTGTAATTTTCAGCTAGTGCTTAAAGTAATTACACATTCTGTGGTGATAACACATTCAAGGTTTGTTGTTTTTTTATGATACCACAAGCTGGCGAGACACCTAGATCAGGCGTGTTAATGCTAATTGGCATATAAAACATAAATCTGAGGGAGCCTGGATTCCTGCCTTTTTGCCAGTTTTTTTGTTGATTGGAAATGGAATTCTTTTTATCCTAGCATTTACTATTCACAAATGCCAGGCAATTCACTGCTGTCTTTCCTCTGTGCATTTTAATCCATCAGCTCTGTTATTCCTTTAACGCCTTGTTGTTTGTTTTTAATCCAGTAGACTAAATCAGTTTTTTTTTTTAACTGTCTTTCAAAATCAATCATACAGGAACTCCAAGAAAAAAGAATAATCAGACAAATAATTGGCTCTGATGAAATAGCTACAATACCGATGAGGTTTTTGTTTGCGGACATGTATAACCTAGTGATAACAGCGGTGATATACTTTATTTGAAATATAATAGTTTACCAACTGTCATGTGAATGTGCTTGCTTACTGCCCCTGGAAGTTTTGTATTGAATATTTCAAGATTTCTGGGAATTTATCTGCCTTCAAGAATGTGGGTCCTACCCTAAGATCTGACCCTTAAATATCCCTTGGTCTGAATTTATCCACTCTGTTTTTTTGCTACCCTCATTCTTATTCTACAGGTAAATATTAATTTTAAACCACATGAAGGACTCAGGAGCCGGCTCTGAGCCAACCATGGCATAGATCTCCTTGAAAAGAATTCAGTAACTTATCACAGAAGGATGATGTTGGAAGTCTCTTTTTGAAGCCAGACTATCTGATAACTTGGCCCTGATCCTCAAAAAAATACTCAGCTATAACGGAAGGACAATGTGATCCCACTTAGATGTCAGTGAATGTGCAAAGGCAAATAGATGCAGATGATCATAAAAGACTAAATGACACAAACATTTTAGATGATTGTAAATAATCAAGACAGAGAGCTTTCAAAAGTTACTACCTGCCAATGGAAGAAGAGATCAATTGATTGCTGTTGAAAATAATGCCATGGATCCAATATGTACCTCGGGAAGACTCTGATGCATGCTTCTCAGAAAATAAGATAGTACTTTAGGGAAAGTCACTCCATTTTTGCTTTAATCTTTATGTTATCCCATGAAGTCACTGACTTCTACATTTGGAAGGAGCCATCAAGCATGTCTGCTCCTACACCTACAACCACACATCGTCACCTGTCAGTGGAAGGACACTAAGTGGCTTTGTATACATTCCCTTACTTCCCTTGCCCTTAAAACAAAAAACAAACAAACAAAAAAAGTTAAAGTCATCTTTGATACTGAAGTCTTTGTGGAAGAATTTATGGAAGACTGTTCCATAAATTGAAAACTACAAATCAGAAATTATGTATCGTTTATAGACAAATATGCTTTTTCACTATGTCTATCCTACTTTCTTCCTGTAGAACACCATATGGTCTTGGTTGGGTTTCTGTGACCTCTTGGGATCTGTGATTCTGGGACCTCTTAGTGATCTGTGGCATTCAGTATACTGTCACCTTCAGTATAGCTCAACATGCTCCTTTTTGGTCCATGACCTTATATACCAGACAAAGACTTTGACTTTCACTATGTAATCTTTTTTTGCAGATAAACCTGGATTTCATGCAAGAGAGGACTTAGTTGTGTCTCAGTTCAGTGCAGGAAAATTGTGTTGTAATGAATGTAAATGGAATTTCTTTAATGTTTCATTAGTACCTGAGACACTCAAGTGTCAGTCTTTGCAAGAAATGAACTTTCCTCCCAGTTGATTTTTTTATTTCTTTCCTCCAGAAAATGGAAGAATGT
This sequence comes from Bambusicola thoracicus, assembly GCA_002909625.1. Lineage (NCBI taxonomy): Eukaryota > Metazoa > Chordata > Aves > Galliformes > Phasianidae > Bambusicola > Bambusicola thoracicus. The sequence goes on along the minus strand of PPHD01022450.1, from coordinate 3,180 downwards.
CTAGTACAACTAGGCAGATGTCTTTATGCAAAGTTTACTTTTGGCATCTGCTTCCTTAATTCAAGATTTTAACAAGATCATATCTCTCCTAACACATTATTTGCACAACTGATAGAAGGACGATGTCAGTCATAGCCTTGGATATCAATACATGTAATCCAAGTGATTTCTGTGCAGCATGCTTTGGTGCTTTCCCAAACAGATATTTCCATCCGTGCTCCATTCATACCAATCTGCATATTTCCATATTTCTCTGATCAAGCTCTCGCTGTGATAGATTACATTTCTTCCCTTTATGCTCCACTTTGACTAAAGAGATTATTATTTCTAGTGATATTTTTCCTAACAGATATTCTGGGGGTCTGGCTGCACAGCTGAGGTGTGATGACTTCAGTCGAAATTGTTCCTTATTGACAGTGGCAGTTAAGGTATTGACTTCCATGTGGAGCATCCTGTTACTGTTGTGAGTACAGAGTATTTTAAAATGAGTACTGGGACCAGAATGAAATGTTGCTTCTGAAAACATGACAAATTTTGAAAACCTTACTGCTTTTGGTATTTTAAGACAAGACTAAATTCTATCTGGATTGTTGTTGTTGTTGTTGGTTTAATTATTTTCCCCTGCTTAAATTGTATCCTGAGTACCTTTCTAAATTTAGTTCAGTCTTTACTTACTATGAATGTACAAGACCATATATCGGATGTAATGCACCTGTGTATCAGGTAATAATTGTACAAGCTCTCCCACCAATCTAGGTAAGACTTTCATCCCTATGCCTATGAAGCCTGAAGCAGTGACAGTAGAGCTGTCATCTAGACAAGTTGCTGCTGTAATCACATGGCAATCCTAATGTAGTCCCAGGAATCACAGATTTACACTGACTATTCAAGCAGAGAATGAATTTTTTTTTGGTGATGTCTAGTTGGACACTACTTATTAGGAGGAGGAAAGGGCTGCATTCATAGAATCATAGAATCATAGAATCGCTAAGGTTGGAAAAGACCCACAGGATCATCCAGTCCAACCATTCGCCCATCACCCATCGCCAATCACCATTCAGTACTGTTTGGATTATAAAGGCATAGTTTCCAGGTGCATACACAGGTAAAATGTACAATGTAGTGCTTAAGGTGCTCCAATTTAATTGGATGTCAAGTTGAATGTAGCATGACAGCTGTCATAGTGTCAAGATCTGTAAACCACTTGCATACCACTGTGCATCCTAGTGAAATAAATCCCATTTTGTTGTTTCACTGAATCATTCTTAATGAGTGGTCTCTCCAAGATCAGCCCCATTGATGAAGTGTTTCTGGGAACTGATGTTCCTGAAATGGATCAAAATCAGACAAAAAGTGCAGAATCTGGGTCTGTGTCTACTTCCTTAACTTGTGCTCAGAGGATCTGCAGGATTTCTTCTATACATTTCTTTGGTACATGAGGCCTAGAGAAAATGTTAGGCAACTCTGATTCTACTGAATTTATGGTGTGTAGAGCCACAGAAAACAGTTCACCATGGTCTAGCAAACCAGACTGAAAATTAGGCATTGTGAATTAATCAGTTCCAAGAATTTTCCATGCTCATTAGTGGAAAAAGTTTGTGTTAGTGGTTCAGTCACCCAAAAGTATGGAAGTCTCTTAAGTGGTGTAAATCCCATAGCCTTGCAGTGTAATCTGGCAGCTCTGAGAAAATGGGGATGGAGGGCAGGCACAGAGGCAGTGTGAATAGACATGAGAAGACAAACAGTGAATAAGGTCTCTTTAGGGCTAATCTTCCTGGAGACCTCCCAAGGTCTGAAGTCTCTGACCATTACAGGTAATATCTGAAACAAGTTCTGTCACATTGTTGCGTTAGTTTACCTCATACATTATTTTGCTTTTGCTTGGCTTTGATGTGCAGCTCTTGGCTATGATGCTTATTCTACCTGGAAAGGAAGGAGAGGAAATAGTCCACCTGACACCAGATGGGATATATTTCCAGCTGGAATGTCAAGTAAATCAACACCAAGGCTCAGAAGCAGTTTCTGGCTTAAAGTACTCAGTGTTTTGTTTTGTGTGTGTGGAGTCCTGTTACAGGACTACGTGCATTGTGTTCCTCTGCTACTAACTGAAAAGGAAAAGCAGTGTTTTGTAACCATGACATACCCTGTTATCTTCCCCAAGTGATGAGCTCATCCAGATTACTCCAAGGGGATACTTATATTTTATCAGTGGCGCCTTGTTGCACAATTTCCAGTTTCTTTCTTGAAGATACAATAAAAGATTTATGTCTAAAGGACTATGATGTGGTTTTCATCTAAGAGCAAAACAATTCCTTCTAAAAAAATACCATATCCCCAAATGATTTCATAATTGCAAACAGTGTTGATGAGCTCTGTGGCTTAAATGAGTTTATAACATATTTGCTGTGTTTTCTAGTGAATATTTTTTTATGTACTTAGTAGGGAAAATAATTAAAATCCCCCTGACAGTTCAAATTGACACAAAATAAATGTGATCCATTAGTTGATGTCTACTGTAATAAGTCATTTTTCTCATTTTATTCCAAATTTGTTTCAAATATTTTTCTTGTTCTCTCCTTCTCTCTCTCATGTGTGTGTGTTGAATAGCTGCAGGTCTGAAAGTCAACTATGTTTCTCATTATCAGACATCAGAAAGGCTTTTTTCCCTTTGTGTTTTCATGCCACTGAAGGATAAGCAAGCCTCTGAATACTGCATGTTTCTGATGTATGGGCAAAATTCACATCTTCTGTTCTCAGTGCAGAATGCTTATCTGCACTGCAGATCTCAATTGCATATTCTGTTCTCATCCCTTGTGCTGAGCTCTGGTTGTTATCACCACAAAATCCACATGCAGAATATTCATGATTCCTGCAGTATGGACTGGAGAATTGGCCTGCATCAGTAACATCCAAATACAGAGGGGTATTTTATAATATGGCTTAGATGCAAAGAAATTCTGAATCCGGGCTGCCGTCAGAGAAGAAAACATGAGATATCAATTTAACACTAGAGGGATGATTCTAGGCAGCGCTGTATATATAGTTGGTTACAATTATTTTCTCAAACTGAGTTATGGTGGTGGTCTTAGTCCTCTGGTTGTTCTATTCCTTGTTGCACAGCTAGGGTTTGATGTCAAAAATATGTTATATTTTAGACAGCCTGTGATACTCTCTGTTGTT
>PPHD01022449.1:0-12842 GCA_002909625.1 Bambusicola thoracicus | reverse complement strand
AAAACACAGTACTAATAATATTTCATTGATGTCTGTGCATTTGATGCAAAGTAATTTTAAAGATGCTAAACAGAATACTTATAGGAATACTATAAGTGTTGTACTGAAATAAAAACAGATTATTACACAATTTTGATTTTAGATAACAAATAATAGATTTTTGTTTTGTGCCATCAGCTCTGGGAGAAGAGATAGCACTTCTAATCACCTTTTTGCGAAGAAGGTACTGCATACATCTGTCTTATGAGTCTACAAATATTTATTGTAATGTAGGCAATGTCTCTGCACTACTATTTACACAGAGTAATAGAAATAAGTCTTAGAAAGGACTGTGAGAGGTTATATAGGAGACGACTGTCACAGGAGCAGCTTCCCATAAATCCTGCCTGATGCCAGTGTATGTCATCTGTTCCTCTGATCTCCAGTGATATATATGCAGTCTTCACATGAGATGTGGCAGAGAGCCATATTTTCCTGCATTTCCATAGAAGAAAATGAAGGTTATAGGTTATTTAAATCCATAAACCCAGCAAAAAGAGAACTTGTAACCATATTAGCATTTCAAGCACAGAGACTCTGGCTGTTCAAGTGTTTGCTTTCAGCACTGACCTGAACAACTTTGCTCTCAGGGAAGCACAGGTTATGGCTTTGGCCAGTTTGTTCTTTCGGCTCTAGTTCAGCCTGTGCTGTGCATCTCAAGGGCTCAGGAAAAAGGAGAGCCAGAAACGGAATAGTTAAGAACAAAATCTGCCACTGATCAGGTCTCATCCCTCCTTCCTAGCAGCTGTCATTTGCAAAGCTGGCAACAATGGTGTCATATTGCCCAGTACTAAAGGGAGTCTCCTAGTTCTGGCTCCATGCCGTAGCACGCAAAATAGGCTGATTATATTCCTGTCTTTGCTCTCAGAGATCCTTCCAGCTATCACTGGGGGTAAAACTGGTAGGCCTGGAAACTGCACTGCTAACAGCTCTAGTTACCCAAGGAAACAGTTAAATGACAGTCTGCTTAGTAAGGCAACACTGAACAGCTGCTGTATCACAAATGCCAGAGCCTGATATATCAAAACCAATGTAATGCACTGCCTAGTGGAAATCATTGATACGAGAGGAAGGCACAGCAGGCAAAAGAAGTGGGGACATAGCGAAAAAAGTTGCAAACACAATCCCAAAATGCTGAGAGTGAAAATTTATGGACTAAATACTAGTTAGCAAGCTGAAAGTAAGCAGGTACAAGCCAGCAAACAGCAATTCCACAAGGATGCACCAACCGGCAGAACACTGACAGAAAGCAATTGAAGCTATTCTATTAGACTTACATAGCAAGGGTTTGGTTGTGGGGTTCTGATCACAGCTGCATTCCCTTGTGCTGCTCTGTGGGAGGAGGTAGAAGAGGGTAGACTTCGGGAAGATGTTTTATCTTAGCTGTCACTGCTCTAGTCTGTTAGTAGCTGGCAATAAATTGCATTAACCTCCCTCTACTGCATTTGTTTTGCCTGTGACAGTAATTAGTAAGTGATCTCCAAGCCCTTTTCTCAACCCATGGACTTTTTTTTTTACATTATGTTTTCTTCCCCTGTGCTGCTGAGGAGGGTGAGCAAGAGAGCAGCACAATGGAGCTGCCCCTCAGTGTGAAATCACCGTAGTACATGCGCTGTAAATGCACACTCAGAGAAGCAAAGACCAGTCCAAGGAGGATTTTACTAATATATAGAGCAGCCAGGTATTTTCCTATTCCAGAGAGCTGTCTAGTACAGCCTTTCCCACATCTTAACTACAAACGCATGGATAAAGACTAATTTATGGTGCTGTCATGAGGAGCATTTTTCTGGCAAGTACTTAAAACATGTTTGTTCATATGTGTACTCACAGAAAAAAGTGTTCATAAGGAATGCTCATCCACTTTGTACGTGTTAAACTACAATTGAATAAGTTGTAAATAAAGGGCTGAAGTTCTGTACAGAAGCAGGATAATACACAAAATAGTGATATGTTATTCTTGGAAGATCCCCAAATTTGGACACAGCTTTAACTTTCCAATTCTACCATATGCTTTCTTTCTCATTGCTGCTTTTTTTTCTGTGGTGATAAATTCCATAAAGAACCAATCTTCTAAAGACTGAAAGGTATCCCAAAAGACCTATATAATATATATCCTGAATATAATATGTATCCCAAATCGCTTTTGAAGTACTCCTTGGTGAGTCACTCAGTGCAGTATGCTGTAGGTACACAATTCTTTGCCAGCTTCCGCTCCTCTCCTGTATGGTTCCTGTTGAGCAGGATTTCCAGTAACCCTAGAGACTTGTAAGATCACAGCAGGATGGCCTAGGCTGCTATTTAGGTACACTATATCCACCCCACAATTTAGAGAACGGTCATGCCCTTAAACTCACACGTGGTTCACAATGAATGGCCATGTTTATAATGTCATGATTCATTTAATTTGATTAACAATCTGGAATTTCATATTAGCAGTATCTGTAGTAGAAAGGAAAAAAATAAGTCATCTTTTCACATTGCTGGTGTTACCAAGAAAACTAGTTATAATTATCTAGATTCTAGTTTGCTGGTACTCTCTGCATAAGAGTTTATGTCTTCTTCTAGTCCTTGCTGTGAAACCATTTGTGGAGGTGATTCATCTAACTCTTAACTGTCTTGGCAAGAGGCTGACTCTTTGTTTTGTTTGTTTTGTGACAAAAGGGTATTCCCACAGATGATCTAATCATGTAGCTCAGCTCTTACAACATTTCTAGCATTTGTCATTTGTCACGAGACACTTCTGAGAAGCATTAGTAGTCTAGTAACTCCAGTGAATTATTTTTCATCCTGTTTCCATGACCTCATTTCCATAGAGACCTCTATTTCTCATTATGAGGGTTCTCCTCCTTATTTTCATGCTGTTACATGAGTACTGTAGAGTTCTTTCAGCTTATGCAGTATTTAATGAGGGAGTATTGTTTCTAAAATGACAAGTCAACAATGAAAGCTCTATCTTAAAAGCCAGCAAGTGTAAGGAGAAAGTGAATAATTGCCAAAAAATCTGTCTGAGTTACTTCTTGCAAGGAAAACTAAGCAAACAGCATTTTAGACAGGTAATCAGAAATAGCAGTAAGTTGGAGGAAAGTAGGAAGCTATTCAAAATGAGACACAGGTGGAAGGTAACTTTGGTATTAGAAGTAGAGGAAGATCACCTTGCTTCGTTCATCAACTTGATGAGAGCTGAAGCCTACCTCTGCATGCTGATAGATGTACATCGTATCTGACTAACACACTTTAAACATAAATAATGAATTGGGAAGAGTTTTATAAAGTTGCAGTTTTGCACATCCTCATACACTGTCTAAGACCAGTTTCACTACCATTCAGGTGCAGGACTCTGCACTTGTCCTTGCTGAACCTCATTAGGTTGCTCTCTGCCCAATTCTCCACTCTGTCCAGGTCTCGCTGAATGGCAGCACACCTTCTGGTGTGTCAGCCACTCCTCACAGTTTTGTATCATCATCAGACATGCTGAGGGTTCACTCTATCCCTTCATCCAGGTCACTGATGATTATATTAAAGAAGACCAGACCCAGCACCAACCGCTGAAGAACACCACTAGCTACAGGCCTCCAGTCAGACCGTGCTGCTGATCACAACCCTCTGTGCTCTGCCAGTCAGCCAGTTCTCAGTCCACCTCACTGTTTACTTATATATGCCACACTTCTAAGCTTACCCATGAGAATGTTATGGGAGACGGTATCAAAAGTTTTGCTGAAATCAATATAGCACTCAAGTACTCAAGTGCACTCATTTAGTTTAGCTAATCTCCCTACCAGAACTGTGAAATAATTTCCAGAATAGGGAATGACATTTCATGAGCAAAAGGTGGAAATAAAACCACAACAGGCAGAATCAAATGAATGGAAAACCTACAATTCCGCAAACAAAACATTATCAAAGCTGCAGTCCATTACGCTTATCTCAACAATGAGCAAAGGTCTGGAGTAAATGCTGAATGTGTAATGTGAATGGAAAATATGAAAGAATGCATGATGGGTCTCAGAAAGATCATTTCTGCCACATTAACCTTTCATAAAATAAATGCTGTTATAGGCTATTCCGTGTTTGGACTTATGTGAAATATTTGATAACAAAAAGGATATTTCCTGAAGTTTATTTCTACAAGTCTGAAACAGCTGTGGAACTTACTAGAAGGCAACAATACATTACACTAACAGAAAAACTGCTGAGCTGGAGCAAGTTTATTAGTGGTGATCCCCAAGGATGTGTCTTGGAAAAGACTCAGCCACTTCCATAATTACATTAGCAGAAAATGCTAGTGAAATGGGTGGACAACATAAACTTGGGAAGTGTTTTGCTATTAATACAAAAGATGATTGGGACATCATTCAAGAAGAAGTGGACTACTTAGAATGGCTCAGTAGTAAAATAATGAATCATATAAAGTATTTGAGGATTTGAACCTCAGGATTAATTATCATGAATAGAGAATTTTTCATTTAAGGGCAACAATGAGTGAAAAATAACAGTGTATGTTTGTTGACCACAAGACGGGTCTGGCCATTAGTGGGGCATGACAATGAAAAGCATAGATGGAGTCCTCAGGAACAGAAGGGAAACTGTTTCCCATGCAGACATGGAAAGACCAGTAGTTCTGTATAGGTCATAGTGAGATGTCATCTAGGAAATCATGTTAAATTCTGGTTACTACTGATGAGGACAGGTTACCTAAGACAGAAAAAAATAAATAAAAATGTAGGGAGGAACTACTAGGCTGATCAGCAAAATGGAGTTTGCCTTAGAAACAGAGACTTGCTCTTTCACAGGCTACTTCTGTTAAATTATACTACAAATCAGATTTAAATCAACATGACTAATTTGTTTCTAATACTGCATTTAGTGTCAGTGCCTCTGCACTGTGCTACCATCTGTGAAATGAGGGCGTAGCTTAAAAGAGTTCATCAAACAAATGCCTAAAAATAAAAATAAAAACTCCTATTCTTTAGGAATATGTTTGTGAGAAAAAGAAGTAATAACTCAAAAAGAGGAATGATTTAAGTTAAATTACAACAGAAGTGCAAGAACAGTACGTGCACATATACTCATCTAGGTTGAGCACAAGTAATGTGTTCAGTGCAGAGCTCATAGACTCCTGGAGAAGTGGTGGCAGGTAAAGCATTGTAAGATTGAGCGTGATTTCATGGCTGGACTCTCTAACAGAGATATCAGAGAACAGAAGCATCATTTCATAAGACCAATCATACTCCAGTGTTTAAGATTTGCTGTGGTCTTTTACTGTTTTGTTAAAATTCATTTATTACAGTGCAAAGGGGAAGTTAAGTGTAGTAGTTCTTACTCATGGGAAGTTGATAATTCATGCTCTCAGCAACTTTTCACAGCAACTTCCAAGAAAATAGCAGCACAAAACCATTTAAGGCAGCACTCCTATCCCAATATTTATTAATACAGAAATCTTCTTTTTCTCAAAGGTCTTTGGTAGAATGAAATTTTCAAGAATGGGAAATGGAATCACATGCTGAAATACCTGGTAATACTTATACAAGAAATTCTACGTTATGATTTTCTTATAAAATTGATATAATACTTGGTATTTGCACTGGTGTAGGAGAGAGTAATGAAAATTGAGATGATATCTCACTGAAATTTTATTCTTTAAGTATCTGAATTTTTATAATTGTCAGTTTCTATCTTTTTTGTCTTCACCCATCTCTATTTTGCTCATTATTATTCTTTCACTACTGACATTTTCAACAGTATCATTCAGAGAACATAATTTTATCTCTGATAAAAAAGAAAAAGAAAATAGAAACCCATTCAATAGAGCTGCTGCTGTTTTTTACTTCAGATGTGGCGGTAGTTATGGATATCAAGCAGGGATCAATACCCTTTTCATTGCACTAGACACTCTACAAACAACAGCAGAAGAGTAGGTCTTTTCCTGCGAGCTCACCATAAAAGATTTAGATGATGTGCAGGGTGAAATAAACAGGCCAATTAAGGAATGGAAAACAAGGTAACAACAGAGGCACTTGTTGACATTATTATTCTAATAATTCACTGTAGTAAGTGATTTCAGCATGCTTCATCAAATGTGTTATCTTTTTCATACATTTTCAGTGTTATTAATTAAGTATCAACAGTTCACTTTGCCCCTGGAAAACATAAGAAAATAATGAGGGCTAGCTTCTGCTTGCAGTGTTTTAGACTTATCAAAGCACATTCTCTCATCACATACTGCCTATTTTTTTTTTGCCTTGTATATTTTAGCTGAAAAAGGAACCAAAAATGTTTTTCATTGGTGTTATAAAATTAATTGAGCCACTCAGATATAAGACATCATTTCTACAGTAGCAACAGTGTTTATATCATGACCTTACTGCAGTATTTTTATGCACCATTATACTCTCGAGCAGCTTTGTCCTCAGTTTTTCACTGCTGTTCCTGAGATTAGCAGAGGGCACATAACACAGGCAGGAGTTTGACTAGAAGGTGTACACTCGTTTGTCACAAGAGTAGCAGCTGTCCAAATTTAAAAGTCATCTACAAAGATTGAAAGAACTGGGGATACATTTTCTCAGAGAGGTTATGAAAGTTAAATAGGAGAAGGCACAATATAAGCACAAAGGCTGTGTCAGAGTCAAAAGGAATAATCTGTGCACGACATCTAGGATGAACACAAGAAGAAACAGGAGAACTGAATTTCTACCCTGTATCCTTCTTCCCCTCTTGCTGCCTCCCTCCCAGCCACCAGGTGCCTGTGATCCCTCCTAGAATTTGAGTCTTGCTTGATTTACCAAATGAGGGAGTGGGGGACAAACTTACCCTCTTAATGCACATGATCAGAGCTACCGCTCTGATACAAAGGATGGGAGCTCGAGAAAATGTAAAATCTGTGGTGACCCTCAGGCCACAGACTGAGTATTGCATTACTGAGCATCAGCTGAGCCTCTAGGGTGACTGTATCAGAAGGAACACAAACAACAGAATTTGCTGTGACAGAAAATAGCATATCAGATCAGAAATTAAAAACTGAATCTGTCTAAGCTATTTAATGATGTGGATGGTTTTATCTTGGATTTTGCTTTCAGACAAGAAAGCACTTCCACTTCATGAAATTACTGGGTGTCTGAGCACAATCTTGGACATTTATGAATACATATTTTTCTATAGTATTCTTAGTATAAATAAATGTTTGAGGTTGTTTTGTTTGGGGGTTTTGATTTTTGGGGAGTTGATTGTTTAATTTCTTGTTTGTGTTTTCTTTTACACCCAAGGTATGCTCTGATTACCTGTGCTTCACTTGAGAAGAAAAAAAATCAGATGCATGATTTTTTTTGTGGCTTATGGACTTTTTCCTCATAATCAGCTTCTTATACCATGGTCATTATGTTATTCCTTAAGTCCTTTAGACAATGCATTGAACAACCTGATTAATGACTGTGAGGAGTGCGCCCACACAGCTGCTTGCTTGCTCAGCCCCAGCAGTGAGAACAGGAAGAGCAAAAATGTTTAAACTACTGGATCAAGGCACAAACACTCTAATTGAGAAAGGACAAAAAAATACCTGACCACCACTTCTCACCATATTCCACGGTCAGACTGATGTTTCCCCATTCTCTGAGCAACTGCCACTTTGGTAGCCCCACCATCCCATCCAATGGAGCATGATGTTGTCTGGTACTGAATACCCCTTGGGCCAATCTCAGTCAGCTGCCAGGCCTGTGAGGAACAGTACAGCAAAGCACAAGGTAGGACTTCCTGAGGTCACAGTCCTTGGGCTAAGTATGTTATCCATCATACAAATGGACTGAGGAACCAGACTACTATTGAGACTGTGAGCTGAACTGTTCTGCTGTCCCCCGAGGAGCACCAGCAGTGGGATAGGTCCAATGACTGGAAACAGTGTCAAAAAGAAATCCTTGCACAGCAAAAGTTACATGCTTTCAGTGGCTCCAAACACATTTATAATCCCATCCGCCTGTTAAAGAGGCAGCTATGCTGTGTTACTAGTACAGGGAATTCTTGAGAGGTGGCTGAGAGCATTTGTGTGTGTTTCTCTGGAATGCAGATAAGCACCCAGAGCACATCCAGAAACTGCTTTGCTCCTTATATGCAGAATTTGGTTGTTTTTTTGAAATCAGAGAAGAAAGAACAAGTAGATTTTGATCCTTTCTGACCAAACATAAAGTCTCATTGAGAAAGAGGCTGTCTTTGAGTCACCAAGTTTCAGATAGCTTCCTGTGGGAAAGACAAACTACTACCCAGCCACCACTGATTCTTCTTGTTACTTCTACTCTCCTGAGAGGCAGTGCAAGCAGCACCGAGGGCTCACCAACCCTCTCAGGAAAGGAGAATTTGGTGCTGGGTGGGAAAACAGGATCCTAAGGCCTACAAGCAGCGCAACCAGGGGGAGGGCCCAGGCAGAGTGGAGAGATGCATATGCTACATTGTGCACAAATGTATTGCTCCTGCACTGTGAAGTGCTTTGCTTTGTTTGTCCTGTGGGTATATATGAAGAGAACTTTCTGTTACAATATAGGTTCTTTATGAGAAATAATTAGGAGCAGAAAGGGCCCAAGGGAAGCCAGGGAGAGATAATCTAAGCAAGGGATGTCCCATTGCAATTAGTAATTTGCAAAGGCAGTGTACATGCTAATGAGCATCTTCTCTCTTACCACTTCATTTCTAATATGCCCAGTGCCTTAAACCAGAAAAATAACTTCTTTACCATTTCCTACTCTAAAAATTGTATTTTAATATATAAAAGGGAGAAACAGAGAAGGTTAGCAGCACAGCTTTAAAATAAAAATACAGTCAAAATATATATATACCCCTGATGTAAGCTATAATGCAAAGATATAAAGAGGAAAAAAAAAACTGTAGTTTGGTTCTTGCTTGGGGCAGGGTTTTTGCTTTTTTAATTCCATTACCAGTATGGGGGTTTTTGGTGGTGGTGGTGGTTTTTTTGTTTGTTTGTTTGTTTGTTGAGATTTTTTTGAAAGTAGTCTCACTAGAATTTCTCCTCTAGAAAATGCAAAAGACTGTACCCAAGGTATCCCACGTCTCCTCCTATTACACCAGAGGAAGAGACTGAATCATAATAAAACATGATTTTGCCTTATTAGGACATGAGAGTCTCAGAGAAAGAGACATGAGTCAGTAGAAATAACCAGCCTCAGTACCCACTGCATGTTACATGTTTCCCATTACTGCAGCGCATCCGGCTAAATGTAGAATTGTCCATAGGGGGAGGAAAAGCTATGACACTAATGAGGTCATTTCTTTTTTATGTTTGTCAGTAAATAAATAACATGTTGATATCTATTGACCTCTTCTGAAGGAGGATTATTTTTTAAGTATACTTAAGATATTTCTCAAATGCCTCTTAGCATTTTTACGGTGACATGAGGCCCTTAGGGCTGGCTTGCAAGCTGACTGCTACAGACAGAAAGACTGCAGTTGCCACTGTCTGGCGTCCTAGATGCAGATTACAGTTTATTCAGTGGCCTCGATGATGATTTGTGTCCATATAGTTCAGCCATCATCATTTTGTTTTCTTTCTTAAAGTTACAGCTAGAAAGGAAGCATGTCACCTTTGTAGGGACATGTGCTGACTCCGTGGGGGAGGGACATTAGTAAGGGACTCCCTAGTCTGTTTCTCTGTCCTGATTATTATCCCTTTCTGATAGTTCAGGGTGGCAGCAGTGAAATCACTGAGAGAAGCTCAATGGATAACAAAAGGGACTTTGGGGGATTGGGGCAGTTAGTGGACAGAGCAGGAGTAGAGGTGATGTTTTCCTCTATCCCTTCAGTGGCAGTCAGGGATACTGAGAGGACCAGGAAAGCCCATCACATAAATACAGGACTAAGAGGCTGATGTCACCACAGGAATTTTGGCTTTTTCTAACACTGGGTACTTTACTCAGGGTCTGGCCTGATGGCTGCTGATGGGGTCCACCTAGATCAAAGAGGGAAACACATTCTGACCCAGGAGCTGACTGGGTTCATTGACAGGGCTTTAAACTGGGTTTGAAGGGAGAAGAAGGTAACAACAAGCCTGCCCACAACAAGGTGCAGGATAGCATAGCTAAGTTAGAGGGACACGGTACTGGTGGGGGCCCTCTATCTGTTGCATCTTATCATGAGGAATGCAATAGGGAGACTAGAGGTAAATATTTTAAAGGAATTAAGAGGTTGTCCCACTTAATCTAGCTGTAGGTGTCCCTGTTCATTGCAGCGGAGTTGGACTACACAACCTTTAAAGGTCCCTGCCAACTGAAAGGATTGTAAATAATAATACTATCTCTGAAAGATGAAAAAGGAAGGAAACCTTTATTTATAGGAGGAAAAAAAAAACACAAACAAAAAAGTTAACTTCATAACTGAAGGGAAAAATTATTAGCTCACAAATCCTGCACTGCTACTGCCAGTCATACTGGTGGAGTTGCCACGTGTCAGGCTGCAGAGGCAGTAAAGTAAAAAGCGAGATATTAAGGATGTCAGAAGAGTGTTTACAGCTACCAGCCATGTATGCTCGTCTGCATGAAAGCAAGAATAGCAGCTCAATTTTGATGAAACCAGTGCTTATAGGAAAACAGCTTCAATTGCTCAGAGAAGACAGGAGAGAGACAGTTTTAAATGAAGCCTCAAAAAAGCCTTTCAAATGATGCAAACAATTAAGACTTCACACGGCAATTTCTAGGAAGGACTGTTGTTATACTGTGCCTTGCCTACACCCAGGAGCAGAATGCATTGCAACAAACATAAAAAGCGTATTGAGAACTGTATCTCTTCTTTCACGTCTCTATTTTACTGTTTTCCTGGTTAAAAATAATAGTGTGTGTACTTCACTGTACTTTTGATTTTGAATACATCACAGTGATGTTTTACAACCCAGCTGACACTCTCTGTTGAAAGCAAATAATGCAACATTTGTTTGTTGCTTTGTGTTATGTTATTAGGTCTAGAGGGAAGAGCTGGCAGTGGGAGATTTTTTGCTGTACACAATAAGCAGAGACTTGAATCACTTTTCATAGATTGTTTTTGCTTTGTGAAATATTGTTCCTTTTACTTGTCTGTTTCCTTTGTGCTTTTTGCTCTTCATGCAACAAGAATAATGGGAAAGAAGCATCCTGATGCATTACCAGCCCAAATCATGCCATCAATCACATTAGCCTGCACATTCTGACTGCACTTCTTTCTTTTTTCTCCTAGCCTTTTCCCAGACTGTGCCATCTCTTTTGAGGTCTGGGCCAGCACCAGCCCTTGCCACCAGCCCTTCCCAATGTGAGGAGCCATTCCAGCTCCACAGATACTGAGGTAGTTCCCTGGCCAAGCTGAAGGAGTAGGGAGAAGAGCAAATATTCTCAAGGGCAAGAAAGTTTACAAATCTTCTTTCTCCAACCTAGCACTACCAATGTGAGGGGGAGGAGAGATGTTGACTCCTTCAACCATATATGCACACACTTCAGACCATTTGGGGTTGGTGCTGGGAAATAGGTGTTCCTGTGGGTGGCTGCTCTGGCTGCAGTCAGCCCTGGCTGTGAGCAGTGCCGTACTAATTTCTTTTGTCCCTGCTGCCAGGAAGTGACTTGCTTTTCTATTTCATAACTACAGTCTGCCAGACATTGTTCTCTAAGATGCCCCTGGTCAAATACTCAGGTATTATATGAATCTTCCATTTTATCTGTTCCTATCTGCAGAGCCACGTACAGAAACCTGCCTCCTGTTCTCTGGGGACTCCCCCTCCTGACTCCTCCATCAGAGTCTCAATAAATGGGAGCAGCCTCCACTGGTTCTCCTTTGTTGCCCTTTTCTTCCTCCTTGCCTCTTTGTGGAGCAAACTGTTTCTCAGCTTTATTAAAAAATCATTATGTAATCAACCTCTCCATCTGTTCTGACCAATCACTCTCACTGAATCATGGTAACCCACATCAGGGTGCCCTGAATTCAGCAAGGGAGACCAGAACATCTTGTCTCCAGTATGTAGCTTGATCTCCTATCATATATTTCAGTTTTCACTCAGGTTTCCCCAGCTGTATCTCTAAATTCACTGATCTTATCTTTTGTAGGGCAATGTTTCATAGAAATTTAGTTTGAGAAAATCTCTCTCATGAATAATAGATACCTTAAATTATTCATATAGGCATTTCCACTATCTCTTCTCCTGTTGGGGTCAAGATGTTAGACTAAACAGAGCAATGGCTTGCTGTAACATACCCAGACTGCCTTTTATCATGCTTCTGTTTGGTTTTGGTTCTCTCCCCTGTCTTTGTCTCAAAAGTAAACATGGTTACATTTGGAGCCCAGTTAATATTGACAAAGCACAACATAGTTGCTTTATTTGTTGCCATTTTCACTAATTTATTTATATTTCTTATGAGTATCGTAACAGTTTGAAAACCCCCCGGTGATTATCTTGACAAGAGCTTTTGTTGTTAATTAGGTATCACTCACAGATTATAAATATTCCCTTATAGACTTTTCATTCAATTATTTGAAGACACTGAGTATATATAGAATTAAATCCAAGCAATTTGCTTTAACCCAGCATGGTAAATAATAACCGGAGGTTTTATCAGAGATCAAATGCTAGCTTCTGAGCTAGGGAAATGAAACTAATTATAATTCTGGTGTTTTTAAGAACACAGAGTTCTCACGCCGTCTTTCTTGGGGACCGTCTGTAATCAGATCTCTTTGACTTCTGAACCTCCACTTCATATTTTCTACAGATCCTTTGAACATCTCAGTGGATATATACTTCAAACAGAAATCATTTCTGATGGTGATGGAAATACATCGATGCTTGCATTGAGGGC
>PPHD01022448.1:0-12842 GCA_002909625.1 Bambusicola thoracicus | reverse complement strand
TTTTGCTTTTTCCCTGCTCATTTGGATTGCGTTCACATTTTGCCACCGGCAGGCATGCAGTCTCTCTCACGTTTGCGTGTGCCAGAGAAAATCTGTTTAGAACTAAAAACTCCTGGTATGATATTTCCTGCATACAGACGTGAGATCGTAACCTGATCGCTTACGTGACCGATTTATCTCTCTGTGAGGAAACAGGATGATTCTATTAAATGAAACTTGAATGAATACGGAACAGGAATTCCTACAGCCTTTAATGCCAGGTTTGTTGCTTACCAGTTGGTCTGTCTTTGTTTTTCAGCGTGTGAGATGTAATTACAGCTCATCAAAACCTAAGATCTATGGTAATTACGTATTTTTTTAAGCTCACGAAGCTTAAGTGCTGTCCATCATAGAAATTAAAATAGAGAAAAAAAAATCAAGCAACACCTGGACTTGTAGAATTTTCAGACCATTTTTCACTGACAGTGATTACTTTCCTGTCTGGTGATCCCAAACTATAAATTACAATTTATTACTCTGCATATGTATTAAAAATATCAGAAGTGGCATTTCTATGGAAAAAAAAAACAACCTATAAGATAGTGTTTTGAAACTGCGTTGATATCCTTTTGCTCAAGAACTATATAAAATTTTAAAGCTACTCAAAAATACACAGCCAAGCAGCTCATAACTCTATGCACAACTAGCAATACCCCATGAAAAGAAGAAAAATCTGTAGTAAAGAGCGTCACAGGAAACTGGCCCATGGTAAGCAACGAATCTGAATGGTTCAAAGTAAGAAAAGCTTACACAAATGAAACCCAACATGCATATATAAAGTGTACATGTACTGCACAAGCGCTATTCCTAAAGGATTTATCTGCATAGGTATAAACAGAAACAATGTGCAACATTTTAAGCCTTTAAAGCAACAACAACAACAAAAAAGCAAAACCTTGAAAACAACAAACTTGCCCCCCCCACCCCCCAGACTCAACAACACATAACAGTTAATAAGATATTAATCAAGACAGAGGTTCTCCAAACAAAAGTTGGAAGGACTAACCCTAAATTTTGGCTCACTGTTCATACTAAGGGGATCTGAAATGTATGTTCACAATTATAATTATCTTAAACAGTTACGTTCATCACTAGCCAACTTCTATTTGTCTTACAAAGTGCTCTTTTATGTAATAGAAGCTATCTTCCTGGTAGAAAAAGCATTGAGTAGTTCTTACCACTTTGAACACCAAGATACATTAAGAACTAAAACAAAAGCAGAGGAGAGGGGAAAGAGGAGCTGGCTGCTAAAAGGAAAAGCAACTGCCAGGGGCTCTATAAACATCCAACTTGTGTATGGGTAGCTACAGCCTTGTTCCTAAAGCTCGACTTATAAAACAAATGCATCAGCTAACAAACTATAAGCAGACAGACCTTACAGAACACAGCCTCATACACCCTACCTACTTCTTTAATGAAGAGATCCAATATTTAAAGAGGTCATTACATGAAAAGTTGTCCAAAATATTTTCAGCTTAAAAAAAAAATAAAATCCCAATGCAGACACTAAAGAAAACCATGCTTTAAAAAAAAAAATCTACAATATCTGTACATAAGCTGTATAAGATCTTACAAAAGATACACATGCCCCCAAACCACAGCTATTTCTACTCCTGCCCTTTTGTCGCCTTCTCAAGATAATACACATTGACCAAGTGGCGATTGAGGTGCTTGCTGTATTCACCTTCCTTCTTAAACGAGCGGTCACAAAAAATGCACACATAGTTCTCCCTGACTGCTGTGCTACTGGCAGCTCCTTGTGATGTCTTCGGACTGGTTTCCTCTTGTACGGAGCGAGCACCGTTTAACCCCGAATCATCGCTGCCTTCTGATATGTTGTCACTTATGTCGCTGCCTTCGTGGCTGTGGATGCCCTCATCCTCATCCATTTCCTGAGATTCGTTCACTGCTGCGTTATCCAGAGGTGATAAGGCCAGAGCTACTTCAGGGCTCTGCATACACCCTTCTGGGGGCACAGGCACTCCCACAGCATCTGCTGGTGGCTCTGTCTCTAGGATGCGTGTCTTAGTCAGGTCTATTGGGTCTGGGTTACTCACAGTTTCTGCCAAGCAGGTTTCCTCTGGCTCCTTCCCGGCCTCCAGATCTGGTAGTACATCCACAGGTCCATCCAGACTTGGTTCAGAAGAAACTGCGTGAGAAGATTCTGCTGAGTCTTCCCCCGTATCCACCTTTCTCTCTTCTTTTTCACAGATAGCGTCTTTACTCTCCACTGCTGCAGAAGGCATTTCTTGATCCTTCGCCTCAGCCTCTGTGTCCACAACCTGAGCTGACAGACAAAGCTGTCTTGGCTCTTGTACACAGCTTCCTTTGGCACTGATGCTCTCCCCCTTGCAAGTATGACCAACGTTACTGTCTAATGGTGCTGGACCAGCAGGATCTTCCTCCTTCTCCTGGTCGCTGCTCGGACTGTCGAGTTTCATACATCCATCTTCTTCCACAAGATGAGACTTGTCTGCCACCACCTCCTCTTCCATCTTCTCCTCATCAAGTCTACTGCTTTTCTTACTGTGCTTACTTTTCAGAGCTTTCTTTTTCCTGCTTTTCTTCAGGCAGGAATTTTGCTTTTTAGGTTCCGCCTCTGGTACATCATCACTTTTCTGAGCTTCCTGGCAGTCTCTGGGTTTAGTTTCCACTTTCTTTTTCTTTTTCGTCATTACGATGGTATCATTCGCAGGCTCTTGCTTTGAGAAAGTTATTTCTGCCTCGGCCTTCCTTTTGACCTTCTTTGTTTTGCACGGTTTCTCAGTATTTTTCTCAGTTTTAATATCTACCTCCTTGCTTTCTGCAGTCGATTTCCGACTTCTGGTCGTCACTTGGCGCGCAGGAACATTGCTCGCTGGCTTCTTTTCCTTTGCCAAGTTCTCTTTTTTCTCCACTTTCACAGTTTTCTCAGTTTTCTTTGTGGGCGAATCCCCTTTTGTTTGCTCTTTCTCCACTTTGTCACTGATGCCCTCAGAAAAGTCAGCTTCGCTCTTTTTAGTCCGTAGCTTCACCTTTGAAACGTCCATGGTGATGTCCGAACAATCGGGATGCCTGGATTTGATGTGATACTGCAGGTTACACTTCTTAGATGCCGCGTAGTCACAAACAGGACAAAGAAACTGGCGCGGATTGACGTGGAGCTCAACGTGCTTTTTGAAATTACTGCGATCGGCTGTTTTGTAGTCACAGTGCGGGCAAGTCAGAGGCTTCGGCCCATTGTGAACTTGCCTTGCATGACGAGTTACTTCATGCTGGTTTGAGGCCACGTAACTGCACTGATCACATTTGAATGGCTTCTCACCTAAAGAAGGGAGGGTGGAAGGGAATTGTGGTGATTATTAAGCACAGGGTTGGGAAGGAAATCACTTTGCACTAAGACAAGCACGGAAATATGAAACTCAAAAAGAATATGTATATATTTATATCCATGCGCCTTTAAAATTAAATACAATCAACATAAGAAATCCACAAATCACAAACACATTCACAAGACACCAAAAACAATATACAAAAAAAAAGAGAGAAGGGGCAAGGATTGGGAGGAAGGGGATCCACAACCAACCAAACAAGCAGTAACAAAGTCACAAGTTCTGGCTATGCATACATACCGGCAGAGATCTCTCTACAGTACTATTAGCAAATGGAATCCATACCCAACTGGTCCATTGAATGCATTGTAGAAAAACGGAAATGTAACATTTGATAAATAGAAGTTTCACACAAACGTTTCAAATAAGTCCAACTTTACACAGAGTTAGCATACTTCATGTTTGCATTGAAAAGGAAGTAAGGGAAAATGAGCTAGCAAAAGACAAAGCATGTGAAAGACATGCCACTTCAATGATTTTTGCCTCTGTTAAATTCAGTTCAGTATAGTTCATCACTGTCTCATTTATGTCACATTTATGGATTGGCTGCAGACTACTGTTGGCAAGAAATATGTAGGCAGTCTAAAGCCATCACGTTACTACTACTGAAAGCTGCATTTTTTAAGCGACTCCTGCATGCACAAGTGTTTTTGAAATGCGAGGCTCAGTGCATACCGACGCAGCAGAATCAGCTTTCCACTTACACTCCAAAGCAAAGAGGAAAAACATTTTCAGCACAATAACCCAAGTCCAAAAATACTTTGAGAACTTTTTTGCCTGTAAAAATTCAGCTGAGGGGTGCTACTGAGATCTAAACTAGCATTTAAAAATTGACCTCCAAAACTAATGCATGCCACTTCCTAGGTATATTGAAAAGTCATTCCAGATCCTTATGTCCATGGTTGTGCTGCCTCTCTAACAAGAGGGTGGGTGATGCTTGCTTAGGAGTCTAGAAAATTTCATTTCTGCCTGCAGCATCTCTTTATTATTTAATGAAGGATTGTATTAACTTCAGCTAAACACAAGTGCATAGCAGATCATTAAAGAGGTTAAGATCGGAAGCAGTCTGAGCCGCAGCAACCGTGCTCTGGTCAAGTTCACTACCTTGAGGAACACGGGGTTGGCAAAGAGAGGAGTCAGGACCCTCAACCTCAGGACCCTGAACTTCAGGAGAGCAGACTTCAGGCTGTTTAAGGAATTGTTGGATGAGATCCCCTGATCTACTAGGATAGTAGTCCTAGTCCTTAGGGACAGAGAAATTGAACAGAGCTGGCAGCACTTTAAGAACATCCTTCTGAGAGGATAAGAGCTCTCCAACCACCAGCATAAGAGATCAAGCAGAGGAGGCTGGAAAACAGCATGGCTGAGCAAGGACCTACTGGTCAGGCTGAGGGAAGAGAAGGAAAAGAACACACAGTGGAAGCAGGGATGGGTGCACTAAGAAGAATACAGGAATGCCATTTAGGCATATAGAAATGGGATCACAAAAGCAAGAAAGCCAAGGTGCAGATGGAACAGAACATCCTTGTCAAAGGATGTGAAAAAACAACAAGAATGGTTTCTTTTGATACCCTGGGCAGAAGAGACAAGCAAAGGAGAGTGTACTCCCTCAGATAAATGACAAGGGAGAACTGGCTTCAACATACATGGAGAAGACTGAGGTACTCAACGAGTTCTTTGCTTCAGTCTTCACAGGCAGTCAGGCTTCCAACATCTCTCATGTCCCTGAACCTCCAGATGGAGAGGTAAGAGGAAGCAAAATCTCTCCCAGTGTAAAAGCAGACCAAATCCGAGACCATCTCATAAGGCTGAATCTGTAC
Source organism: Bambusicola thoracicus (assembly GCA_002909625.1). NCBI lineage: Eukaryota > Metazoa > Chordata > Aves > Galliformes > Phasianidae > Bambusicola > Bambusicola thoracicus. Next base: position 7,612 of record PPHD01022448.1, on the reverse strand, counting down.
AAGTCTATGGGGCCAGACTACGTACATCCCAGGGTTCTCAAGGAACTAGCTGATGCAGTTGCCAAGCCACTCTCCACCATATATAAAAAGTCACAGCTGTCAGGCAAAGTCCCCAGTGATTGGAAAAAAGGAAAACAACACCCCCATTTCTTAAAAAGGGGAGAAAGGAAGACCAGAGTAACTACAAGCCGGTGAGCCCCACCTTTGTGCCCAGGAAGATCATGGAGCAGATCCTCCTGAAAGAGAGTTACGGCACATGAGACATGAGCAGGTGATCCAAGACTGCCAGCACAGCTTCACTGGGGGCAGATTGTGCCTGTCCAATCTGGAGACCTTCTGTGATGGACTGACAGCATCCATGGATGAAGGAAGGCCAACTGATACAGTCTACTTGGACTTGTGCAAGCCCTTTGACGTGGTCCTGCAGCACATCGCTATCTTTAAATGCGAGAGATATGGATTTAAAGACTGAATTATTAGGTGGGTAATAATTGGTTGGATGGTCACAATCAGAGGGTTGTGGTAAATGGCTCTATGTCCAGGTGGAGGACATGAGTATCACCCCCTAGGCTGTGACCAGTACAGACTTGAAAAGTGGACCCACAAGAACTTAATGAGATTCGACAAGGCCAACTACTTGGGTCAGAGAAATCCCACATATGCATACAGACTGGGAGAATTCTTTTGAGAGCAGTCCCAGAAGAACCTGGGGATACTGGTGAATGAACATGAGCTAGCAGTGTGTGCTTGCAGCCCAGAAAACCAACTGTATCCTGAGCTGCGTCAAGAGGGGTGGGCAGCAGGATGAGGGAGGGGATTGTCCTCCCCTGTTCTCATGGGGCCTCACCTGCAGTCCTGCATCCAGGCCTGGGCCCCCCAGCACAAGAAATCTGCAGAGCTGTTGGAGCAGGTTGAGAGGAGGGCCAAAACGATGCTCAGAGGGCTGGAGTACCTCTCCTAAGAAAGGCTGAGGGAGCTGAGCTTGTTCAGTCTGGAGAAGAGAAGGCTGCGGGGACACCTCATTGCAGCCTTCCAGTACTCAAAGGGAGCAAAAAGAATTGACTTTTTACACGGTCTGATAGTGACATGACAAGGTGGAGGGGGGTGGGAGGAAGGATGGTTTTCAACTACAAGAGGGGAAACTCAGGTTTGATGTTAGGAAAAAATTCTTTACTCAGAGAGCGGCAAGGTCCTGGCACAGGCTGCCCAGAGAAGCTGTGGAATCCCCATTCCTGGAGGCATTCAAGGTTAAGTTGCACGGGGCCCTGGGCAGCCTAATCTGGTGGAGGGCAGCCCTGCACATGGTAGCAGGGGGTTGGAACTACATGATCCTTAATGTCCCTTCCAACCCAAGCCAGTCTGTGATTTTACGACAGCAAGAGTCCCATGTGCAATCCCACTTGTCAGCACAGTTCATGCCCTCCTTCCCAGACTTTGAAGTCAATTACCAAGGGCAAATCCCACTGTTTCACCTCCTTCCAATTTGCACAGATTTGCTCTTTGCACAGACAAGAGAAGAAAAAGATGATGAAAAAACAGTTTCCAGGCACAGCGTTGACCAAGCCATTTACAAATGCATATTTAGCACAGATGTGCAGTCAAAAATGTTTTTTGTTTCTGAAAGCAGAAGGCTTCAATTGAAAAGGTCTCAAACTAAAATACTGGCAGGTCATTTTAAAGCTGACAGTTTTTAATGGGTCCAAACCATCATCACAAATGAATTAAAAGTGGCTTCTTGTCTCAGCTATTGAAATTGAAATGACTGTTCGGGATGCTTTAGTCACTGTTTCATAGGATTAGAACTTCACCTAGGTCTGATCAATTCATATATTAGCAAACCAAGAGCATGAGCTGAGAGCCATCTAAGCTCCCCTAAGAGGGTCACAAAGCACAGCTGTGCTTGTCTCTAGCATGATTATGGGAGTAAAAGCTCATAAGAATGCCATTATTTAATTTAAAAATAAGACTAACAGGAGAAACAGAGCAACGGAGAGAAGGGAGTTCTTAACATCACAGCTTTATGACCAGTTAAAGAGATATAAAGGCTAGTGAAAATTGCTAATTTGGCTTTTAGTACCACAAGATCAAATCACTCTTCTAAGTTTGCTTATTCCTCCTGTTTGTCTCCTTGCCAGAATCAGGCACTACTTTGTTATCTCTCTGTAACACTAAGCAAAGTATAAGGATTTCCTCAGATGGTCATTCCCCATCCTGCTGGTACTTGATTAGAACTGATCTATGACAGCAGACAGAAAACAAGAGCCTGATCATACATTAGCACAATGTTGGATTTACTACAAAACTACTACAGCGGTCCTATGAATCTCAGAATACATCCTGGATAGCAAAAAAAGGAAAAGAAGGCATATTCCCCTGTCACTGCTTTTATTAATGACATATTTCTTTAGCAGGTAGGAACAACCTTCGCTGTTCAAAAAGAGAAAGGTAGCTAAAGCTCAGGTCACGCTGGATGAGATGACAACTTTATGTCACGCAGAACCACCCCTTTTTCTGAGTCATGCTGCTGCTGCTTACCAACCTGAGTGGGTGCGCATGTGCCTGGTTAAATGGGTCTTCTGAGAGCTGGAATAGGGACACATAGCACATTGATAGGGTCGCTCTCCTGCGAAAACAAAATCAAACACCAAATTAATTACTGAAACACACATGACTCCCATCTTTGGTTCCTGAGCCATACCTGCCAGGCCATCACAGAAGCCCAAGTTGTATCTGAAAACACACTGTCTCTCAGAACAGGGAAGAAGCATATGCCTCAGGTGAACCAGGATGGATCACATGGAGGGTAGCGAAGGGACAGAATATGAAAGGCACATCCCCACATCCATCTGGGGTCAGATGGCTCTCAGGCAAAACGTGACTGGAGCAGCTACCCCTACAGAAAACCTAAGCTACCAGAGCTCATTTTTTCTACAGTACTTTCTGCCAGCACTCTGATGACTCAAGAAGGCAGGTTTTTGCTTCCCCTCACCTCCATGTTTAAGCCAGGGATGTGGAAAACTGCAATGCCTGGCTCAGTGAAACTGTGCTACCAGCAATAGTTCAATTATAACAGCAACATTTTGAAGACCTTCACCTGCAGTCATTCTTTCTGAAGAACCAATGGAAACTAACCTGCCACACATTTTGTCTTCGCAAGAGATAGTTTGTGTAAATATCAGTAATTTCAAGTAAAGACAAGCCCAAAGTAATGACAGTCACTTTTAGTATCTGGTAGAAAGATGCGGATAAAAGCACCAGGGTTTGGTTTGGTTGGTTGGTTTCTGCCTCAAACTTCTAGTGCATGTGAGAGATAGAGAATGCCTCGTCCCCACTGCAAGCTGGAACAACACGTTTTAGTTAGGAGCAGGGATGGGGGTGAAGTTTGGAAGGGGAAAGTGAATCCTCACTCGATGTATTTATTCCAGACAAGATCAGAACTGTATCACCGCGTTTTCCCACACCAGGTCAGCAAACATCCCGTAGGCAGCCCGTGGACGGTTCTATCTGCAGCGGCAGAGACCTCCAGCTGCCTGCAGGAGACACCTTCCTAATGCAGGCAAATCGCCCATTTCTCCCTGCCATCACATCGTTCGCATTAGCACCGTTGATTACATCAGCGCTTAAATGTAACATCACCCTAACAACCAGATCCTGCCCCCTCCTTTCCAGTTACGATTAAGTCATGTCCCAGGGAGGGGTAGGGCTTTGTCATAAAGGAACGGCTGTGTTTTTCAGTGACTACAATACGTGGCCAAAGGTCCTGGAATACACAGTCATGTGCTATTCCTGGTACCTCACATTTCACATCTTTCAACTTATCTGTAACTTCAACAACGTGGCAAAAGACGGTCTATTTGCTACAGAGCACATGAGGAAAATATACCAGATGAACGTGATGAATGTAACTAATACAAAATGTGTGCTATCACCACTTGAAAATTAGACACGTGGCTATGTTGTGTAAGGGCTGCTTTACAGTGCTATTTGCCAAAGGACTTGCTGTCATCTTGCAAGCTCATCCCAAGCAAACAAGCCACCAAAAAAGCCTCTCCGGAAGACTGTCAGAGAAAAAGCTCTGGTACGTGTGGGAGACCTCAGTTAAGTCAATTCAGCTCACCGACCACCAGGAATCAAACTTGGGAAACAAGAAAGGAGTATTTCACTGCCATTTTAGCGAGTAGCCTCAACAAGCCCGAGATAGAGGGGGAAAAGACCACTTTCCTGCAGCAGCAGAGCAGAGTCGGTGTTTCAGACAACCGACTCAAATGCAGCAGAAGACATTTATCTGCAAAGAGGCTTCTTCCCACACACAGTAAGTCAGGTGCAGCAATCAGGAACATCAAGTTATAAACGACTCCAGCTTCCTCAACGGCAACCTGAATTCGTGGCCTGGCTCCTTTCCAACTGATATTTTTTATTATGTTTTCTCCTTCATAACTATAAGCCAAAGACACTCGTATTATTCAGACAGTTTTCATTACAGTCAGTGCTGTTATGTTAACAGTCTGCAAGGCAATCAATTACACAGTAGTGCCAGCAGAAGCGCTGAGCCTGGTGGATCAGCATACTTACCAGTAGCTCATTCTTTCTTCTAATACTCTTTAGCTTTAATCACTCTGGGACAAAACCTACGTTATTGGAAACAAGGCACGTTCCCAAATGAATCCACATATCTGAGAGCTTTTTAATCAAGCAAGAATGGGCTGGAAGATCCCTATCTGCCAGCCGCTAAGACAACCCAGCAGAGAAAGCAAGCACCAGAGCGAACCAAAAAGTGCTGAAATCATCATTCATCTCCAGCTTAGTTGAAACAATGAGAAGACATGCCAAACCAAAGAACCAAAAACCTAATTTTCAAAGGAGGAAAGAGGAACTGGCTAACATTCTACATAGTTTAACTTGCTTTTTGTTGTTGTTGTTTTTTGTTTTTAAATACCATTAAGTAATACACCAGTCCTGAGTGTACTCATCAGCTCAGAGCCTAGCAACTGCCAATGCAAAGAGCTCTGCCCTCTGCCAGGGCTGTGACGTTGGGAAATGAGTCCTGCAGTGAATGCAGTTTCCCTCTCGGATCGTCTCCGATTGCCACTCTCAGAGCCTGTGGAGAGTTTGAATGGCGTTTCCTCAAACTTGCTCAGGGTGATTTGTAGGTTCCTGCAAATCTCACCCAGAGCCTTCTGAGGTCAGAGTTGGGCACTCAGCGTCAGGCTAACAGGAGAATGGGAAGCCAGGATAGATGTAAGGCACCCCAGCATGGACTCATACCTGGCATGAATTCCTGGGAGGGTTTGTTTAGCTTTCTCCTGCTCTTTGGTCATTTCTGCCTGCTCGCTACCTCCCACAATACATACAACAAAAACTGGAGAACAACTATTTGCCCAGCATCTCTTAAAAGAACCTGTGTACAGGTTGAGGTAAGAGCGATTTTAAACAAAGTTATCCTCTAAACTACACCACGTGGCTACTGTTAAAGGGTATTAACACACTGAAAACCAGAGCATACCCTCCAGGTCCTATCACAGCAGATACCAGAACATGGCGCTTCGAACTTGTGTCAGCAGAGTGGATGTCAGCAGTGGGAAGCAACCTCCAAGGAGAACTCGCTCCTTCCAAGGTGGAACCTCAGCACGGTATTTCCCAACTAGCTGCAGCTCACAGAGATGCTGCGCAACCCAAGGCCCTGTTGGCACGTGGGCCCATCTGGTATAAATCAGAGCAGAAAGGAGCCCCACGCTTCTCCTCAAGATTGCAAACTGATGGATGGGAGAAAAGGGCAGGAAATCGAGGCGAAATCTCTCCCAGGGGCTTCCTACAGGCCAACAAATGCAGTACGGGCTCCTGCTGTGATGCAGCTACACCAGGATTCCACATTGCATACCCTGACAACCATCACATGCCCACTTTTGTCATGCTCTCTTAAAAGAAAAGTTTCAAATCCCTAAACAAGATGCTCTTCATCTCCTCTCGGGCCCCCGAGATGAAAGATTTTCTCCATCCTCTAGTGCTTGCAGACTGGAGCAAACTCATGATACAACCTGACATACAATAGCAATGGTCCTTATCAGGGTGGAACAAACTGCAAACAGAAGAACCGTGCTTTGCTTCATTCATTCAGTTTCCCTCTACCATTATCATACGTGAATAAAAAAAAAAGGAAGACTTACCCGTGTGAGTTCTAATATGCTGAATATAGTTGTTTTTCCTGTCTGAAAAATAGGAGCACTGCGAGCAGGTGTATACTTTCCTGGGAAAATGGTTTCTCAGGTGCTTCTTCCAGTGATACTCACTGACGGTGGTGTAAGTGCATATGGTACACTTGTACACTCTCTCATTTTCACCCGCCTTGTTGTGGTGCTTCAGGTGAGCCAGGTAGTGATCATATCTGTTAGTGTTATAGCCACAGCGATCGCAGCGGATCGGGCCCTTGGAGAAGTCCACTTCTTCCGCACTGTAGGAATCCGACTCCTTGACCTGCACTTGTTTCTCCGCGTTTTCTTCCACGAAAAACTTCTTAGCACTGTGAACCCTGATGTGGTGCACAAATTCCTCTTCGGACTCGGCCTCGTAATGGCAGGGCTTGCAGCGGAAAGGTTTGTTCTTGAGGCTCTTACACTTGTCCTCGGAGCTTTCCGGAGTGCCCGGAGCTTCCAACGGGACATCTTTGTCCGTGCTGGGAGTCTCAGGTGGGGGACAAGCGTCCGGGCCTTGGGTTTCCATGCTGGGTGCTTCCAGAGAGCTCAATTCCACGCTTTCCGGGGCGTCACGGTCGCTCTCCGCAGCGTGGCTATCCTCCATGCCCTCCGCGTCGCTGTCTGAGAAGTTGCCGTCGCCCACCGTGGTCAGCTCGGCCATCTGCCTCTCCTCTCCCACCAGGTAATCGCAGCAGTTGCCGTTCACCTCTCCCGTCAGGGCCACGTTGGCCAACATGATCAGCTGCGGGGCCGCCAGCTCGGCTTTGGAAAGGTCGTGCAAGTCATACATGTCGTTGGACAACGCCATGCCGATGTTAGAGCCGCCGGGAAAGAGGCCGTTCCCGCCGGACTGTCCCAGCACTTGAGTCGCCATAGCAGCGATTCTGTCGAGAGGGAGAAAAAAGCACACCTGTGAGCAGCCGGGCTGCGGGAAGGCCTCCTCCCGGCAACGCTGCCCGCGGAGGAAGCGCGGCTCGAGCGCGGCTCCGGGCCGAGCCCCGCCATGGCGGCCGGGGGGGCCGCGGCCTCCGACAAAACGCCGCCGGCCCCGCGCGGCCCGGCCCGGCCCGCATCCGCCCCGGGAGGCGGCCGGGGGATCCGGGCCGTGCCCCCGCAGCCCTCCCTCCTTCCCTCCCTCCCTCGCAGCCAGGCATGCGGCCATTTTCTGCCTGCCCACACAAAGCGGCCCTCCCCGCCGCCGCCGCGGGGCCCGTCCGGGCACGGCCGCCCCGAGGGGACCGGGACGGAGGAGAGGCCCCCGCTTCCCGCTCCCCGGCGCGGGGGCAGCTCCGCGTCTCCGGCAAGGTCACGGCGGCCGCTCCCGCCCGTCGCCCGGCGGACGAGCGCCGCCCGGGGCCTCCGTTCGGGCCCGCGGCGGCCCGGCCGAGACGTCTTCCGGCGGCGGAGTCCGGCGGCGGAGT
>PPHD01022447.1:0-12843 GCA_002909625.1 Bambusicola thoracicus | reverse complement strand
CCCCCCCCCGCAGTGGTTTGGACCCAAACTGCCCCTCTGCTGGCAGTGCCCATCTCCCCACAGCTGGGTTTGTTTCAGCTGTCACACTGCTTCCCACATTCTGACCTGCTGGATGGTGCCCGGGCCAGCTCCGTTCCACACGTTTCATACAGCTTCATGCAGCACCTGTAGGCTATGCGTTCGTCCCATCAGTGGCTCTTACCCTGCCCACACCTAGCGTGACGGTGCCAACAGGGATCCAAATAAAAAGCAAATGAAAATGATTGTCACAAAGGCTGTGAGCCTTCTCCCATCATCTCCCACACCAGCCCTTTCAGCAGTCAAACAAGGGCCGGAGAGGTGTCACTAAGTTCATGAGTCCCAGTCTCAACATACTACAAAGGCAACTAATAGTTAAGGAACCTTGTTGTCCTGAGGACTGGAGGTTTACAAGTAGAATCACTCACTGCTCATAATAATGTATATGAAAAATGTACTGTTAAAAATATCAGTAATGAGCAAAACTGATGGAAAACAAACGCACTCCAAGTAGCTTCAAATGTGTGCTTGTCTTATTCTGAAATTAAATAAATGCAAAGCAGCACACATAAAGGAGCGCCCTTCTGCCTATAATTGTTATAGCTACAGTAGTTGCAAGTAATTTTGAGGGTTGAAAGATTAAAGACTCCAGGAGCCTAATCTAAACAGTACATTATGCCCCAGGATATTTTGCTGCATTTCCCATCTCTCCCCTGCAGAGTGGGTTCGCTTTGTTTGTCTGAGCGTTCAACAGCAACGGGGGAAAAACACATTTTAAGGTAGGACAAATGTAATGGAATTTGCTTCTCACAAAGCCTTTAAGATCCCACTTAATACTGCAGAATATGTGGGGGGATCTGGGAAGGCAGGCAGATTGAAAATAAGGTATTAAGATTAAAACAATAAAAACAACAGATGGGGACTGGGCCATAAGTCAAGCCTCATGTAGTAAAGGAAAAGGCAACTCAAAGCAAAATACACTCTTGTCACAAGTTAAGAGGTTACAGTTGTTAATAAAGGTAATATGGTGAGGCGTGAATCCCTCACTGACATTAAGATAGCATGTTGCACATAACTCCTTCCTTCCATCAACAAAGACTTCCTTCCTTTTAGGTGGTAGTTCTTAAAAAGTATGTTCCAAAACCTTATTATTCATAGCACAGAATCAGAGAGCTTGTAAAATAATACAAAGGTTTGTGTGCATTTGTGTTGTGCATAGAGAGGTATTCCTAGTCCACAGGCAGAACAATGCATACGAACTGTAGAAGAAAACTCCTGGCCTAAGAATATCAAACACTGCTCTCACAAGCCACAGTTTCTATACTATGGGTATAATGGAGCCATGATAGTGTTAGTAAAATATTTATCTCAATTGTCAACATTATCAATTAACTAGATAAATGGAAATGTTTCAATAATGGATGTTTTACGGCCGCATTACAGAATGATAAACATCCTGTGTATGTGATTAATAGGCACAGATCTATAAACACTATTCACTTAAGAGAACCTAGAAGAAAGAAAGGTTCTTCTCATTCATGTCTACAAACTTGTTTTGCTTCTGTTTGTTTTCATAACATTTATAAAAGCCCAAGAAGTTGTGAAAAGCATTCTAGCATGGCTTATTGGTTCACTGAGAAGGAGAGATGAAATAACATGACTTTACTCTCCATGTACATAGAGTAACCTTGCTGTTAAACTAGTTTAATTTACCTTAGCAAAGTGTATGATGGTGTAGGGGCATGGGACTCTGAATTGGGGAAATACCTATTCAGAAAGCAAGGGTCAAGTAGCACCCTGAAGCCTCCTTGCATCGAGCCCTGAGGGGTATGGGAGCTTTTAATTAGCTTGGTCACATCTATCAGTTTGTCTCTGTTGTGCTATCCTACCCTCATGCATCACACCTTGCATTCAGCCTGACTTTGCCTCAAGGACAGCCAGAGAGAGAATATGGTCTTTGAGGAGATGAAAATAAAACAAAGCTAGACAAAGCTCTGAGTCCAAGTGCAGCTAGTAGCCCCTCATCCAACACGCAGTCAAAATCACACAAGCTCCATAAAAGGTTTGTGTGCTCATTCTAAAAATGTGCTTGGGCTGTGATGAGCTGCCTTAGGAAGATGCTGTCCTTCTCGTGAGGAACTGAAATGCATCTAGATCTGTTGTTTCCAGACTTTCTCATTATTTGCATCCTTAAATTTTGAGCTGCGTTCCTGGGATCCTCATTTAGAAATGCTGCTTACTCAGATGCTGCCCAGTAAATAGAGACGTGCTTTCCTTAATTGTCTTCCACGGCCCCCTCCCTACAGACAGGGCTGCCCCAGAGCCTACCAGCTGCATTCAGGCAGAGTTAGCCATTCAGGACCGCATTTGTGCATCTCTCCCAGACTTTCCCTGTAGTACTGAGATCTGAAGAGAGGAACATCCTGTGACATAAAAATAGAAGGCCTAAGAGTACCATTTAAATTCCAGAAATTAAAACATTCTAACTCATTTAAAGGAGAGTGACAGCCTTTTGGGCTAACATGAAAAGGTAATTTTTATACACATACAAATATTTTGTTATGCTGGAGTTTTCCCATCTGTGTAAAACTAACCTTCTTATCCAATAGAATGTGCTTTGTATCATGCCAGAGAGCAGATGTCTATAATCTCCTGCACACGGAGAATTTACATAACATCAGAATTAGCAAGAAGTAAGTGGGGAGGGGGAACCTGAATGGAAACAAGTGAAAGACTGATGTGGCTGCGTTCCACACAGTACGTTCAGCAGCTGCATCTGGAACAAAGGGGAATATAATTATTGTTGTTTTACTTTCATTTCCTAGCAGCAAAGCAAAGGCTGAATGAAAGTGATTATTTTTGCAGGAGAGAGCTGGCTTAAGTGTGTACATGAGGTCCCGCAGGGAAATCTCTGAGGAGACTATTTCTTAGCGCTGAATAGCTCACACACCCAGTAAAAAATATATCAGTAAAATTCACCAGTAACACTTTGCTATTGCAGAGCTGACTCAAGGGTTCTCAGATGCCCTGAGGATAAGGCTCAGCCACACCTGTTGGGTTAGGGCAGGACTTGGCTGCTCTCGCTGTCTGCAAGGAGTGATAATTGCTGGGGGGGCCATCTACTGCTTTCCTCACAGCTGCCCCACACACAGGCTCCCAGCCTTTCTTGGGAGCAACAGCCCAGCCTTCCAGGGCACTAGCAAAGGTAAAACATCCACACAGAATTCCTGGTTTTGCTGATGATCAGCATCCCCCCTGACTTGTAGAGCTGCCACCAGCATCTCCCTTGTGCCAGAAGGAGAGCTGCCACACAGAGCGAGGCAGCAAGGAAGGGGCCTGCCTGCAACAGGAAATGAGCAGTGTGTGCTTCCCAGCATATGAGAGCTCCAGGTGGCCCCGGCCTACAACGACTCCTCCTGACTGCCGCCTGATGGGAAAGTGTCAATTTCTTGGAGCTCATCCTGAGAGGACTTAAGAGCACTCAAGCTCCCATCGCTGTCACCAAGACATCTGGGTAAAAGAAGAGCCCTGTGAGCCTGTCTTTAAAGCTTTAAATGTAGGTAATAAAACCTGGTTTGCTAGCCTCTTTTCCTGTGATCTGGGATTGTTCAGCTATCCTGAGCCAAGAGCAAGCCACTGCATGCAAGCAGAGTGCTGTCTTTCAAGGAGGGACCTTCTCCTTGTCAATGACTGTTCTAATCTCCTAATCCTTTTGATGCAGAAACCCCCTGGGGAGCTGCAGATCCAGCCTGGAACACCGTGGGAGGCTGAGGCTGCTTCCTACTCCCAGGAGAGGTGAGGCTTGTAATGGTCCCTCCCTATAGCCAGGGGTTTCTGAATTCATTTGTGATGCTGTGTCGATTTGCAGTATAGGCAGGTGTTCACTACTTGCCTCATTTCGTTGCTTCATCCTTATTTACAATGGCAAGAAAGCTATTCATGCTGTCTCTTTCATTTGCATTTTGGAGGTAGTCTGCCGGTCAGAGAAGCGTCAAATTGGCAACATCGTCTCTTGTTTCCTTGCAAAAATCATTATCACTGTGGGTACAGAAAAATAAATTGACAAGAATTAAGTAAGGAAATGTAAACAGCAAACTAACTGAGGTGCAGGATGGGCCCTACCAATCTATGTGTAACAGGAAGAGCTAAAGCCAGCGAGGTCTCACCTTACAGTGCTTGGTGCTGTAAGGTGCAAGAAGCCTGTTGCAGTACTCTGAAATGCACACAAGTGCTATTTAGTTGCCAACGCTAGCATCTTAACTGCTGACCAGTGGAGAATGGGCAAAACAGCAAGCAGAGACACTGCATTAACATAGCAAAGGCAAACTTTGATTATTCCACAGTCATCTGGTAACAGTACAGAGTACCATCTGTCATGTGCCCAAGGTATCTCAAAGTCTCGTTCAGCTCTCAGTAATGAAGTAGTTCCTCATCCCTCCACCAACAAAACCGAACCGCAACAGTTCTACTTTCACTCCTGGGAGCGTGTCTTATTACTCATGGCCAGTAACACCACGAAAAACCCACAAAAGACTATGCTTTTTGTCATTAATATGATCTTTAATAAATGGAATAATGCGCCATTTTACAGCAAGCCTTTTCTTTTAGACCTAAAGAATAGCCTTTTAAACGTTCTTATCCAATGTCTCTGTATCAATACAATCTCTTTATTTAGGTTTATATATAACAAAGCAATTCTTACAAGTATTCATAGAAAACTCTGTAGTGGCTTTAACAATGTCAGCTTTCATAGTGGCATCCACAGATGATTAAAAAACAAAAATTAGCTTTTATTTCATACTCACACTGTTCCATGAAACACAACTTATACAGCATAGCAAGGGTACTGGGCAGCTTATACAAAAGAAATAACTGAAAGCAATTATTTATAAATTCATACATGATATTTACTCAATCATTTGAGAGAAAAAAAAAAAAACAACAAAAATACCCGTTAACAAAAGGGTTCTGATGAGACTCCATATTCTAGGGTTTCTCCCCCTCTTCCCCAGAAAAGCTCGCTCAGAAATTAATGCTCTCTTTACTGTCTGTCATAAGGAAAATGTCTGTTTCACATATCCTTATTTCAGCTTCTACAGAAGACCAAACCCTAGAAACTGGCTTTTGCCGTGTTCACTTTCCTCTGCATTTGGGGGAAAAATAATCGACAGCGATTGTAAAGTATGATTCCAGCTTATATAAATGTGAATAGAGCACACTTTCCTCTAGAGACAAAAAGCAGACAAGAAACATTACAGACAAACCTTTTTAAATACATTTCAACATTGGGAGAGAGAGGAGTCACAAAAACCAAGAAATTGAAAAGCGACCAATGAAAGTCAGCAATAAGATGGACTTGCCCGTTTCTTTGTGTTCCTTTGACCTAAAGACTACAGCAACATCTATTATTTTCTTTCCATTTGAATGAACAAGATGGAAGTCTGGTACTTCATGATACAGTTCTGAAGCACAAGAGAAAAAAAGTGAATCTAGTGCTCTAGAAATACAAACCTCACACATTTTTGCCTTTTTAAAAACTAATGAATGAGTTACAACAAGAAACTTTTGGGAGATCTAAAAACCAGTAAATTATAAGGGTAGTTATTTTTGCTTTTAAATAGTTACCAGGCAAGATCTATGGTCCTGGCAGACGAAATCCCCCTGCAGAAGCCTGCAGAGCATTGAAGAAATCCTCCCTTGCTGTGATGGTAGGGTGTGACCCGCGCACTGAGGTGAGCCAACTGAACAACCTGCGACTTCACACAATTGCTGATTAGTAGGGCTTTGAAAACAGTCTGACTACTACACTATAAATTACCATAACTCCAATTAGTTCTTGATTGTTATGCACATATGCAATTAAACTACAGTGAAATAAATAGAATTGGCCATAAAAAGTAATTTCATATTACTACCGCACCGTAATAGCCACTAAATCAGACCTGCACTAAGCCCAGATGAACATCAAAGGGCTTTGGTGCGAATGAGGAGTTATCCGAAAGCCTCGCACTGCTGCTCCCGCTGGTGTAGTCCCATTTCCCAACAATAACCACACCTGAACTGGTACTGACCCAGTGTGGAAGTCTCAACCAAGTCACCAGCTAGTAGCCCTCAGAATATCAACAGCCAGGGTTACCCCCAAGGCCCAGCGTTCCACGTTGTCTTTCTCACAGCTAATCCTCTGGTTTTCAAACCAGCACCAGCTCTTCTTTGCTCTTACCTAATGGCAGACACCTCTTTGATTTCAGCAGCATTTGGCTCAGGCACCAGCTTGTTTGCGACATCCGTGTTTGCGATACCTTGACTTTCCCAGATAAATTTGTGCCTAACAGGACTCCCATTTTGATTCAAAGGAGTCCTAAATCTCTTCTGCAGAAGCAGAAGTTCCACTACCAGTTTCAGTCAGTACAAAAGTAACCTCAAAATGAGAAATCTGTTTTCTTACTATTTCACATCAAAACTGAACATAATTAGGGGAAAAGAATAAATAAAAAAAATAAAATGAATGCATTTCTACAGCTTGAGTTTTTCTATGACAACATAGAAGCCTAAAATGCAATTGGATTTAATGGCCTAAACCTCCCTCCCACATTCAAAGGGTTACCACACACTTAACTACAGCAGCTACTGCATAAGAAAGCCTTGCAAAAATTATAATGGATTAAAAATGTTGAGGGTTATTTTTTTTTTTTTTAAGGTTCCTCCTTTCAAGTTGGAAAAAAATCAGTGTCAAAGTGACAAGTATGTCATGGGGGATCTTACACTGCTGGATTATGTCACAGTCTGAGCCCAATTTCATTATTAAGGCTTTAAGAATGATATCTGAAAAGGAATATTATACTTGCTACCAGTGCTACCATCTGATGCTGTAACTCACAGAACTTAATCCTGGAATTTCTGCATGACATACATATGCATCTAAATACATACAGAGTTTAGATAAAAATATAGATATTTCGCTCCGCTGCAATAGATTTTTCTTCAAAGAAAGGAATGAAGTTGAACAACAATTAATAAGTACATTAATAAAAAACAAAAATGAGGTTAATATATTTACCTGGCAAAATGCATAGTGGGAGACCAGATAGAAAAGTTCAAATAATGCAAATTTATGCAAAATACAAAGTCATCCACTCTATAGCCCAACTGTCATAGACTATTCAAACCTATTTCAATCTTCTTTAGTAAGCTGCTCCAAATTTCATACACATTAGGTCACGCATACACTGCTGTACTAGGTAATTATTATGACTTAACAAAAACCTCATTTTCAGCATTGAGAACTTTATCATTTTCATATAAGTAAGAACTACAGTATGATACAATTTTTCCCATATTAACTGCAATGTGAATTGAAAGAAAAAAACTATGCTTAATTAGGCTGGAACTTTCCATTATTATGTCTCAGTGGCAGAATGGCTATGATCTTTTGAATATCTTTTAACGGAAGGAAATTATCACCTGAACGTTGACTCAGTAATATTATATTAGGGGACTTCTGTTGCTGTTTTGAATACCTATAAATACTTCAGGGATATCACAAAAGGAAAATACAGGATGACTGAATACTGAAATTATGGCATATACTCGTACACTGTATCTGTATTTCCTACATAGCAATTCATTATTGTTTGCCCAATAATCCATTCCATACAAATACAGAACAAGCAAAATTAATGAATTATTTTTAAGAGAGTTGACAGACAGGAAGATACACACTTTATAAGCAGATTTATAAGGGCTTTTGTTTGTTTTCCAGAAACCTGACAGCATCCACCTTGTATTGCTTTTTGCACCCTGTACTGAAAAAAAAAAAATCTATCTTGATTGCCTATGGAAATGAGATTATTGTCTAAATGGAAACAAGACTGACATGAATTATGGTAAGAAAGCACAATATAGAAACAATGTTCTTAGTTTCAGAGAATATTCTAAAGATGATGATATTAACTGGTCTTCTTTTAAATTCGGAATTTCTCTTATCTTTTAGCTGTGCAACTTAAGTGCATCTCAGAGTTAGAGAAGAGACATGGTAACTGTTCAGCACATGAAAATATCAACCTTTATAA
Organism: Bambusicola thoracicus; assembly: GCA_002909625.1. Taxonomy (NCBI): domain Eukaryota; kingdom Metazoa; phylum Chordata; class Aves; order Galliformes; family Phasianidae; genus Bambusicola; species Bambusicola thoracicus. The sequence goes on along the minus strand of PPHD01022447.1, from coordinate 4,756 downwards.
GCAAAGTCAGGGAAATGTTTCAGATAGCTTTACTTGCAAATCTCCAATTTAGAAGAGAGTACAATTGACTATGCTTGTATGTCTGTTCAAATGGTTAGAATTCACATTCTAGAAGCCATGTAATGTTGGTGAAGAAACATAGGAAACAGAAAAAGAGACACTGCATTAACCTAACGAACTCATTTAACTTCTACTAGCATGTCATTTTTAAAAAAAAAAACAATAAGCTTTTGGATTTTGGTTATATATACAAACATCACAAATGTTTGCTGTAATATTTTACTTGAATTATACATTATAAATTACCATAGCAAATATTCTACTGTTGCCTATTTGACAGTGGCACAACTCGTAGGTATTTACACTATCATTCTTTTTTTTTTTTCCATTTTTTTCTACTTGTCTGCAATATACACAAGACGTTGATAGAATATTATCAACTTCCATCATTATCCTAAAACAAACAACAAACAGAACCATTTGTGTCCCTTGATCGCAGTACATTTACCACCTATCCACGCGTCTGATCCGTAGAATTCTCTCCTACATGTATTTTATTTGGCTAAGGATGATTCCCCGGACATGAGATGAAATTCAATATCATTTAATTTACAGAGAAAGTATTCTTCGGAGACTGGATTATGCACTGTGAGTAAGAAATAAAATAAAATAGGACATTAATAAAATAAGCATTAAAAACAAACTATTAATCTGATCTCATCTCGCTGTGCAGAATTACAATATTTTGCTGTGCACTTGTTTGTTTTGACTGACCTTCACAAATAAATACTTTTTCTCTATGTAATCTATAGGATATTTTGTGATAAAGTACACATTTCTGTTGTGCTACAAATTATATTTATCCATGGTAGGTTACAAATCCAATACCTTTTACTAATTAAAATTCATCCCCAAAAGGTTTTCCAGGAAGTGATAAAAAAAAAGATAAAGGAAATGAAATTTTTATGCACGCTTAAAAAATGTTCAACAAAAGCTGCACAAGAATCTTCATCTGGTATCAAAATTATTGTGATTGCAGTAAGCATAACAGAAGTTGGGTTTCTTACAAAGGTTTGGTCTGAAAAGAAAGGCTAGAATATCGCAGCTAATCTGTCTTAGCAGAAAGAACTTGTCAGAGCAAATAACTTTTCTTTCCTCAGTGTCTGTCAAGTTCAGTAAGTGTCCTAAATATGCTTTTCAGCCCATATTCTGAAATGCTAGTGGATGATACATGTAAGGCAAACCAGAAAGTCATTGGAAAATGAGTGAAGAGTTTTCAATATGCATGATAGAGCAATCATCACAAGACAACATACTGTACATCAAATGTAGACTTGAAGTCCAAAAGAGATGAAAAACGTGGCCAACATTATGAACAGAATGCCAAAAATTCTGATTGAGGTCTTCAAACCCAGCTGAGCAACTGGCAGGTTTTCAACATCTGGGATGCAAGATTGTAGCAGATGGGAAGCCGGGAAGTGAATTAAAAGTAAAACCAGAGAAAGGCTGTATTTTCTGAAGACGGAAATATAGCTATGTATTTATACATCAGGATAACAGAACTGCACCTCAGAGTTATTATTTAATCTGGTGCTTGAAGAGCACAGGGAGCCCAAACTATACCCCATAGCTTGTATTTCTACAACTACACTGAATCAAAAATCTGGATTTAGAGTTATCTCTTGGAGATACCTACAAGAATCTAAGAAACATTTAGTAAGCACTGAAGGAGAAAATCATAAAGCACAAGCAAGGGTTTGAGAAATAGCAAGAATCAGATGTAGCAAGGTATATATTATACCAGTTATATCAGATGTACAAAACAGAGTTGGCCATTTTACCTCATGGGAAAAAATAAAGCAATAGTAAGGAAACAAACACGCTTGAGAGCACAGAGCATCTGTTTCTGACTGCCAGAAGATAGGCTGGGAGAGGCAAGTGTCTGCTGCCAGTATCCTACCATAAGAGTTTGGCAGGACAGCTGCATAGAATTTATTTTTTGAACATCACCAGTTTTCTGAGGTAAAACTTGACCTCATTACCAAAGACTGACATGCGTTACACACACACACACACACACACACAAATATATATTTAATTTAAATAGTTTTTACTGAAGCGTTTTCCATCAGAGTACTTCTCAAGTGGATGGATAATTCTTAAGTGAAAGGAAGGCCTGACCAGTAAGGAAATTGGTTTGCTTTCAGTAGAAATGATTATTCTAAAGAAAAGTAAGATCTATATAAGATGGTGAAAAGAATAATCTCAATACATATTAGATTCACATTCACTGACAGCTAAAATCAATGTGTGGAGTGTTACATACAAACTGAAAGAAGGGTTTAACCAGGAAAAAACCAACCTTCCCCCCCCAAACACTCATACCCATGAACTTTAAAAGCATGCAGTAGATTTTACCAAGATGAATGAAGGGCTCTGAAAACCTGAGGAGAGGAAGAGTTTCAGCTCTGCAACAACAACCAGTCAGGATGCACCTACCTGTGTAGGCCATCAGGCTGATTTTACCCAGACTGTATGGAAGGTGTTCAGTCAGGAAAGATTTGTGCCAAACAAGGTTCATACTTTTTCCTGTTTGTTAACAAAAGATATTCGCAACCTATCTTCACTAGAGCTCTTAAGTATGACAGTTACTTAGATTTCTGTTCGAGTTGTATTTTTCAACGTACACTGTTAGTGATCTAAGCAAGGGTTTATATAAATACAAAGGGTAAAACTGCACACAAAATAAAGTACAAAACTGGCTGACATTGTTTCCTTACATTTGTTCAACAATTGGTTATTCAGAACTTGACAGGCTGGCATCTACCACCATTAAGGAAACTCACTTCAGTTGAGAAGGATCAAAGGAAAGGTACTGAACCCAATTTTTGTTCCTTTTAAAAAGCCCTTTCAAGCTGGGGAAAGTTCATACATTGTCACCTCAGAGCACGATGTAATATGGGCAGCAGCTTCGAACTGGCTACGATGTGCAAAGTTCATTGTCACAACTGGCTGACTGCTCAACTGTCAGGGAAAACGTAACAAAGACAAAAACGGGAACATGTGGCAGTTTTAGAAACACTTTTCAATAAAGCATACTGTGAACTATAGACTATTGCACGTTTCAACATGACACAAGAAAAATGGAGGGGCAAAAGAGAATACACTTCGTAACATAGAAATATACAGACTAGCTTGTGCACAGAAATCAAAACATGGTTACAAGACACCACCGCAGTCAAACCTGTCTTATAGTCTGCTTATGATCTTAGTGACCTTAGAAACTGGTCCAAACTGATTATCAGCAATACCTTTTTTTGTTTTTTTAAAAAAATATTTTGAGACCACATTTTTGATACACATATATATATTCCGTGGTCAAAACAGACAGACTTAACTTTAGCGATACTAAATAAAAGTGCAAAAACGTTCAAAAAATAAATCAAAATAAAAAAATATGGAAGCATAAGCTAAAAATTTTCTGCATAGCTGAAATCTATTTAAAGCGAGTCCTTGATAGGGGTTGCTGATAGGAGGAGAAAGCAGTTTTTTAAAACGTCTTCTGTATGTTTGTTTCAAATAATGAAAAGGAAAAGAAAAAGGTCATTTGTCGGCTGTTAAAGTATTTCACAGGCAGTTCACTCCTGCGTCCTTAGATACCATTGTGGTGGCAGTGCCTCCTTCTGCAAGGTAAACAGCAGTGCTGGATTTGGAGTGCACTGCCCGGTCACCGCCGTTATTGTTGACCTCGCAGTGCAGCGGCTCAGTGGAGATGACCCATGTTGAAGGACGCCATCGCTTCAATGAATATGGAGTTTTCACACGTTTCTTGATCTTTTCTCCTGAGCCCGATTTGCCGTCCTGTGAGGAGTCACCTACTGAACAACAACAACAAGCAGAAAGACAGCATTACAGGAAAGAACAGAATGGACAGTGCAGGGTTGTTACTCATGCAGAACAGAACAAAAAGCAGAAAATCCTATTAAGTTTAGCAACTGTATGGCAGAGACATGGCAGTGGATAGTGGCTGTCACTAAAACAAGGGGGCAGATTCTGTTCTCTGTCAGAAATTACTTCAGTGAAGTAATTTGTGTTACCTTGAATGCACATTGGCATCAAACAGCAGAATCAGCTTTTGATATTTGAGGGGCTTTTGCAATCATAGTATCTTACATTACCTGTAATGGAAGGTACAAAAAAAATATGTAGCTACTACAGCACAGCAAAGGCTAAACATTTAAAAGCACAAATAAATCACAGATCCCCTAATCCTACTTGTCCTCGCAAAGCAGTTCTTCACATACAAAACCTCAGGCAAGACCTCAGGCCTTTGCCAGGAGGCAAATAGTCTATTTTCTCTGTTAGGATTGGAAATCAGGATTTGGGATGTTGCATTGCAAAACTGGAAAAAAAAAAAAACAAAAATTCAGCAGTACAGATCTGATCTTAACCTTCAAATATTTTGCTTTCCCCTTAATTTTCAATTAAGGAAAGTTACTGCATTAATCTTTTTTTTTTTACTTCAATAAAATTTCAACTCAAGTTTACAAGTAAAGACAAAAAAATAAGGTTTCCTACTTAAAAGGAAAGCTTAAACATTCAATTGCTGAATATTCAACTTCAATTTCTTGAAAGATCTATTCTAGCTCATTTATAAACTTTTTCTTTCCAAGCATGCAATCCCTGGCACCCCAGGATAATTTGCTAGCATGACAGCCTCTACCTAAACATAGAGGTTCGCAAGTATCTTTTGATG
>PPHD01022446.1:0-12843 GCA_002909625.1 Bambusicola thoracicus | reverse complement strand
ATAATAAGATTTCAGATGAGTCTCCTACTTAACTCTTCCATTATTAAGCAGTAGTTCAGATAATTTCAAAACACAGATTTATTATAGCTCTGTCTTCCTAGATCACCAGATAAAAAAGAAAAAAAAAATGGGGACTCAAATACAACTTCCTTATCAGAAAGGACATTTTCAGTTCAATATTACGCAGGCATTATAAAAACCATCTTCAGCAGCTACTTAGAGAGCCAGAAGTTTTGCAGTGTTTCAAACTATGCACGAGTAACAGCTTAACAGATGAGAATTGGTCTTCCTTCTCTTTCACCTCTATTCTCTCCTCTCCTGTCTCCACTGTCCAATGCTTTGGGCATTAGATAATATTTAAGGAAGACCAGTTCTGAGCACGCACAGAAGGACAGACACTAGCAGAAAAGGATGAAAGCTGCCTCATCCTCTTTTTTTTTGACTTCTGATTGTCAGCAGTGTTCTACGTGTCTCACAATATACGTAGATATTGATGCAATCGTGGCATATGTAAATTTAGAAAGTCATTTATAGCTGCAGATTAAGTAGGCCCTTCATTTTTCTTCCTCCAGATGGCAGAAACGTGACCAATTTTAAGCAGAATTTCTCTTTGTATGTATACTGTACCTACATATGAAGTTTAATTCTGTTCTAAAGACAAGTTTAGCAAGTTAGCAGTTATTTCTTAAGGCTTTTACAACTTCATCCTGTTTCTTACTAGTTTACCACTTTGATGGCATCACATTTTATACACGGTGATGACAGAGCAGGTCAACAGTCACTGGCTGTAAACTGGAAGCTTCCCAGGCCAAATTCCAAACTGAAAAGCTCTGGGAACAAAGAAAAAATCCTACTTCCTAAGTGAAGGGCAGGAAATGAAGGCACCTCTCTCTGTTTTCTTTCAGTTACCACTGTATTTTAGAACTTGTTAATTATTTTATTGACATCAATATGCACGAGTTAAAGTTGAGATAATGCTCTTTTAAACAACATTTAAAATGTTTTATTTTAGATAGTAATTACTTATATGTTCACCTTTTCAATTGATTTCTTTCGGTAATGGACCTACATAGTAGTAAGCAAGTAGATTATTTGTAGCAAAACAGCTATAAATTATGAACCATAACAACAAACTGAAAAAAAAAAACAAAAAAAACCAACCCAACACCCAACAAACTGGCAAGCATTAATAAAGTGAATAAATTTTATCCAGCAGACAATAACTTTTTCTCCAATGTTACTTGTTCTTTACTTTGAACTGTTATTATTAGACTAAAATTCACAAAAGTACATATGATTATATAGCTCATTATATGCCTTCTTTCCTACAGTACAGTACTTCTGCATTAAAGTTATTTTTATCTCAAATACTCAGCAATTAATCCCACTTTCCACTTAATGCCAGTTTTCCACTTAAACCTCTTCTTGAATGAAAACTTGTATTTACAGAAGCAGCAACTGAAGATTTCTATGTCTTGTTTTCTGTAAAAAGGAACAAGGTAATGCTTACTTTAATGCAACAACAAAGAACAACCATGGTTCCAACACTTTTAAGTTCCAGAAAGAATATGTAATGTTAAGTATCATACCATTAAAACTGCATAGTTGCTGAGGGAGTAGCACTGAATGGTAGTAATGTTTTCATCAGACAGAAGAATGCGACAGCCATCAGACTTCCATCCCCCTTGTCCATTCAGTAGATCAAAGTCCCACTGAGCTGCAACAGCATCTGCTCCATGTGCAATGCGTCTCAGTGTCACATTTATAGGAACGTGGTGACTGGCTGGGTTCAAACCATCTATTACAAAATAAATGCAGTTGCACATAAATTTCCCAGCAGGTCAAATGCTAAAAAAACTCTCTCATATTTTAGATATGCACAAACTTGATGCAAATAAGTCAACAGAAGCGTCTCAAAGATCATAAAAATGACAATAAAAAACAGACCTATCTTGGTAAGAATGACTGGTGTCACAACTGTACGACGTTTCCCATCATCAGCAAGTTTTGTTGAATTTCCTGTTGCTGGAAAAAGCTTTCCATTGCGAAATGCAATAAGCTGAAGCTTGTAGACAGACTCATCTGCTGGTCTGATTTCTCTTTTTTGCTTTTGGGTGAAAAGGGAAGCTGGCAACTGGATAGAAGCCTCAATGATTGTATTCTAGAAATAAACAGATTGCAAAAAGTTTAAAGAGAAAACGAAATTTTCTTTGCAGACAGAAACAACTCCTCCACCTCAACACTGTCTGAAATGAATGCACTGCAACAAACTTATCTGACAGCGCTTCCAAATAATCCACAGTAGAAGGCCTGACTCTACTAAAAGTCTTATCCCTTTCTTATAAAGGAAAAAAAAGTGCTAAGATTACCAACTGTAACAATTAAGGCAATTACGGAAAGTTGAAGTGGAAATCAGTAACTTATTGCAACAATTTCCAGACTTTTGGCAACTAGAAGCAGTAACCAAGGGCAGGTGGGAACACACACATACAGCAAAGCACAATTTCCTGTAACTGAACATCAGTGTCATAGAAAATGAAGCACTCTACCCAATAAGGCTTTGTTACATTGTACTTAAATTACGGTCAGGAAGAATGCCTGTAAACTGCACAGAATTACACAGATATTTTAAATATGGATCCTGCAGTGATGTTCAAGCACAGTAAGTGATAAAAGCAAATTGGTGTGCAAGCCATACTGTCATTCTGATACACAGATGTGCATTTGTGTGGGCATATATACACCTAAAATGAGTTAATACACATGTCTAAAATACACATATTAATAAAACAAGCCTTTCAAGTCCATGCTCATGTACCATATTCTATTTGGATTAACACTGTAAATTGAATGATATGTAATCTAATATGTAATGAAGAAGAAAATACAGCAAAATAAAAGACAGTAACCACTACCACCTAGGGAGAATTTCAAATTCCCTACTTTGGAAACACAGAATCTTTCCACTTAACATGTCTTAAAAAGGAAAACCACACCTATTCATTATGAAGTGTGTCCATTAAGAAATTATTCCAAAAGTCAAACATTATCCCTTGTCATTTTAATTATCCTTTGTCACAGTCATTCTGGATTATGTAAGAATGCTACTTTAATATTAGAAATTGCTTTCCATGTGATTCATATTTATTATATCATTACAAAGACAGCGGGGAAAACAATGAATATCCAACCTTTAAAGCCAAGCTTGACAGTGTATTTGAAACATTGCACTTAAAACTTAGTTGCTTATCTAGATTTCCATCTGGATCTCTTCTCCCGTAATCACTGAGTCCTGTACGGTCTGATGTAGCCACTTTCTGAAATACGGTGCACGTCATGCCAGTGAACCCAGCAGCCTTTATTACGTAAGCCTCAAGAGCAATATTTGGAGAATACTGCAACAACAACAACAACAAAAACTTAACAATAAAAATGTATGCAGTACAGGAAAACAACAAATCATCTTTAAGAGATTCTCTGCTGTAACAGTACACACACACACACACAAAACACCTATTCCCACATATCTGGAAGGGAATTCAGAATATTCTTCCTCTCTTCTCCACATAAAAACAGCAGATGTTTTAGATAATGTCAAGTCCTATTAAGCAAGGAAAAATAATCAGCAAAATGTTTTCTACACCAGTCTATACTTACAGTAGAATAAACTTGAGCTCCATTTGCAAGCCGATACATAGCAATTTTTTGTAGACACTGTACAATTCTAGTGCAAGCCTTGGATTCCCTTTGTGCCATCCACAGAACACGTTCATCAGCCAACATAATGTTACTTGCTATGTCCACCATCACATCGCCAAGCTAAGAAGGAAAACCAATAGGGTTATTTTGCATCTTCGATAACATACATCAAGGGGAAGAATCACCAGAAAATGCAGTGCTACTTCTCAACATCAGCACTGAAATATCACACCAATGCAATTTGCATAATTACACTGCACTTATAGAAAATATGAAAAATGCAGGCATTTCATTAAGATTCAAAGGTGTAATACTCCACATTCTACCCTGCAAATTGTTTAAAAAAAAAAACAATTTACAATCAAATTTAAACCTAAAATAAATACAAATAACCATAAATCGTCTATGGGATAGTTTGCACATTGGGTAGAAAAAAAAAGAACAGAGTAATACAGGAAGAACTTGGACACAATCCTTTGGCTCCTCTTATTTTGGCTATGGCTGTCCTTTCCTTCCTTCCTTGCTTGTCTTCCATTTTACACTGACAGTTTTAGGTCACAAGCTATTCATGAGAGATGGCAACTAACCACAAGTACCAGAGTTGATTTCAAGCCACTAGTTACACTGTTAAGAAGTTGCTCACACATCTTACCTGGTTTTCTGTATGATGAAATACAAACCAACAAACTGAACTCCTTCATGAACACCACAATTATCAAACATCTACATCGGCCTACATTAGATTTTTCCACAGCATTTCAGAAAGTGACAAATGCTGCACCAGAAGTGAAAATGCATGTACTCTGAATTGAATGGAAAGCCATTCTCAGAGACTAAACTTTGCGACTGTAATTTTCTATATAAAGAATACAAGGTTGGGTAGGGAAAAGATCTCCCTTACATCCAGAATTCTTCTTTTTTTTTTTTTTAATTACTATTTGTACTTTTAAGAACATTGCTAGCAAGATAAGAACATAGCAGATGGTTCTCTTTTTTTTTTTCAAAATCTTTAAAAATAAAGGCAAAAATGCTAATATAAAAATATTAACTCTTTTAGGAACTGAGTTTTTAGGGATAAAAGCTATAGACAGTGAAAACTCAAAAACTAACAGACAGCATTGAGCAAAATCCGCGGGCTGAAGCCCTTTTTGTTGAATTCTCAAGAACAGATAAAATTTAAATTAATTGAAGATGCTTATTTCTACTTAAAATAGGTACCATGCCTTACATATCTACAGATGGTGTTTTTACAATACATTATCAGTGTTAAGATCCTGAAATCATAGGACTGGTGTTACATATTACGTATTATTCTTTCACCTTCAGGTATGTATAAGTTTTTCAAACTGCAACCTAACTTATGACAACCTACTGAAAACCTTTTGAGTGTCGTCAGCTTCTTTCACATGAAAAGATATTAAATGAAGCATTTTACCATTTACAGTATTTTTATTTCAGAATAGCCACTGTAACGCAAACTGAAGTGACCACAGTATCACATTCACAGTTAAAAAGAGTTCTGCAGACTGAGATGCTAACAAGAAACACGTCAGTCTTCTTAACTGGTAGAAAGTATTAAGCAAAATTGTACTCACATCCTTTCAACAGATTAAAACAAGGCTGATTTAAAATCAAACCAATTAAGATAAAAGAACATCAAAGATAAGCCTGAAATTACCAACAAATTTAACTTTTTCTTCTCCCTACCATTTACTACCTTCAAACACGGCAAATCAATGCTAGATTGTGCGGCTCTACAGACAAGAAATCAGAAAAGAGTAGAAAAGCTGAGAGAAGAATATCCTTATAATGTAGCAAATCGCAGAGCATTCTAAAATATTTCTGCTTTCAGCTGGATACAAGAATCAGCCATTTCATGAACTGCATTTGTATAATGGCAAGATGTACCAAAAAAATTGCAAGCTATGACTGTAAGAATGAACTGTAGACTGAAAATTCTCCAAGGAGTTTTGTGAAGAATTTACAGCCAGCATTTATGGTTTTCTGGGGGGCGGAGAGGGGAATTTGGCTGCTTTTTTTTGTGCAAGTTTAAAAATCAAGGCATTGTAATTGACAACTGCCCAACATGCACTGTAGAGTGAGATCAATATAACCTCTGTTCAGCAGTGAAACAGAGAGTTCCTGCCCACCGGTGGGACTATTTCATCACTCACACTTTTCTTCCCAACAATGAGCGTTCTCTAAGATTTTATTTTAATCTCTTATCTTATCCTTCAAAATGCAGGAATTCTGAAAACCTTAGAGATACAGCTCAATACTGAATAAAGACATCCTACCATGGTGGGAGGGGAGAATATAAGTCTTGTTTTATTCATTATTGAGAGGATCTCTGAGGCTTTCATTATTCATCTTTTTAGATAAGAACAGATCAATGAAAACCTGTGTGACCCACTCCATATTAAATAAAAACAGACTTACTGTACCTATCTCCCTGCTCCAGTGCTGACCAGAGGTGTTACTCACATTAAAGGTCCAGTGAATGCTGGATGATCTCAGCGCGAATGCAAAGTCTGTGACCATGGGTCAGCAACTTCAGGGACCTACTAAACAAACAAAAACATGGAATAGAAACTGATAAACCACTAACTTGGTACCTGCATCTATTGTTGAGAAGGCTTCACTGCTCAGAATAATTTAGGACACTTTGGTTATTTTTAAAGCAATGGCAAGTTATCCAGTTACCTCTTTATATTTTTCTGCAAATCTTCCAAACTTCTCTATCATTTCAGCCACAAAAATAACATCCATCTTATCAGAAAAATTTGCTGCTTCAACAGTGTAAGCCAGGAGCTGTCTTGCTGTTGCCAGTGCATTAGTGAGGTTGAGAGGCATCTACACAAAGAAGAAAAAATGTTCACTTTTATAAAATGCTTAAGTACAAGATAAAAGGAAACACTTCAGCAATTCACAAACCAGCATTTTCCCAAAAATGATAACAAACACCACTGGGGTCACATGAGAGTTCAGTTTAAGTAGCTAGGAACTACCATCCTATCTGCTAGCAACACATTTTGTAACATGCTGAAGAACCAAAACTTGCAGCCTTAAGTTTTATTTTGTCCTATTGTCTTAGAAGGGAAAGAGATGTTGTACCACAAAAAGCAAAAAAGACAGTGCTGTTAAATGCTTATTCCGTTTTGCATGACAGCTTGAGTAATGTGAAACTCCTAAAATATGGTGTTTCATAGCAGGAGAAGCCAAAAGAAATTCCAACACACCGCTGCTGTTGCATTCACTTTTGATTCTGTAATTACTGGAAGTGTTTACAATGGAACATGCACAAAAAAATCAAACCCAAGACAGATTATTTCCATGACAAAGCTCATGGCTTCATTCCTGAAACAAGTACCACGCTGAAAAACTCTACCACTAAACAGTACCTAACTCCAAAATGCCTGAGCTAGCAGGAACCAAAACCAGTAAATTTCATAAAGTACAGTAGAATGCTGTGCAAATGTTATCAGCTCGTGTTCAGTTGCTGTTTATCCATTATAATCCAAACTAGAAGCATCTTGCCTCTCCATTTTTTGGTGTACAAATATTCAGTATATCCTACTGAATTTGTAATCTGCCACGTAAGCACAGCTGTACATCAGTCCCTGCAGGTCTTAGCCCATATACATAGATTTGAATGCAATTAATGGAAGATTGTTTTTTCCAAAGCACTATTTACAATTTAAATAAGTGACTCAAAGTTCCAAGTCATAACACACACTGAACAATGTAAACTTTCAATTTCAGGTATCTTGTATAATTTCTTTGAACTTAAAACATCAATTTCTCTTCACCTAGAACTGTATCTGAATGAAAGAAAAATGACAACAGTGAAATATAAACTTCAGTTACAAAGATTTTCTTCCATTTTAAATGTAGGCCCCTATTTGATTTAAATTACTTGGCAGAGTTATACCATTCAAAAGAGCTCACCAACTATCTTTGTGCTCAAAGACTCTAATGATGCTTATAATATCATTAATACATTTGTCTCAAAGAAATAATAAACTTGTGGGCTAAAAAGACTGCCAAACCTACTACACATAAAAAGAGGAAGGCTCTAATGAGTAAAAATCAACCTCCAAAATCAAAACGTGCCACTCTTCTCCTTTTAAAGAAAAAATGGAAATCTCTGTTTCACTGTAGTATACATCTGTCCCTGTACTTTTAAAGCAGATAATAAAAACAGTTACCGATTCCATACATGGAAATCATACTTCTGCTTTTTCTGAAGCCAGAATACCATTCTGTTACCCACATTTTAAACTTCTTAACACAAAATTGTCGAATTCTTCTATGACCTGAAAAATGTAGCTCTAAATCTGGGTGGTAGTACACAATCTCTAGTGCTGTCCCTTTACAGGCCTTGATGGAAAAACTTCCAGGGTTAAAAAAAACACAACCCAGTTCCATCAAAGCTCTCAGTAAACAAATACTCAACCTTGCTGTGTCCCCCAGTGGAGCAACACCTCCCACCTGCTAACCACACACAGAGCACCACCACTACTTCGCATTTCAATCCTGATATTTTCATGTGACAGCCAAAGGATGCAGCTCCAAGTGCCAGGAATGCAAAGCTGCACTGCACAAATAGTTCATAGAATCACAGAATCACCAAGGCTGGAAAGGACCTCCAATATCATCCAAGTCCAGTTGTCACCTACCACCAGTATTTCTTCACTAAACCACGCCTGTTACTACAACACTGCTTCTTGAAAATCTTCAGGGATGGTGACTCAAGCACCTCCCTGGGCAGTCTATTCCAGCACCTGACCACTCTTTCAGAGAAGAAATCTTCCCTAATATCCAACTTGAGACCACTCCCTCTAGTTCTATTGCTTGTTAGGTGGGTGAAGAGGCTGACCCTCACCTTGTCACCGTCTCCCTGGGCCACAACATGCAGTTTTCTCTCTTTCTCCTCCTCCTACACATCTCACATCACTGTTTACTGATCCTCTGGACCAGAGTGGGAAAGTAAAAGCTACTAAGTCTGCAGTGGTAAGTAGAGAGGGAGCAAGTCAGCTGCAGTCTTCTACAGTGTAGATCATAACTAAATATTCTCACATCTCCCTACATCCATCTGTTTCACAGGTGTTGGTGATATGACACAACACACTGGAGAACATCAGGTTTAAACCAGAGGGCTCAAGGGTTTATGGAGTGTTATAAAATACAGTGCCTATACACAGAACATTTACATACACTGTTTTGCAGTGATGTACCAAAAGCAGGCATAAACTAGAGATAAGTCTCAAAAGCAGTTTGGAATGGAAATATTTCATAACTATGCTAAAAAAATCTTTATCTTGATAAGTTATATCAGATTAGAGAAGTCTCGTTAATTGTTACTTTCCCTAGTTAACTCCCATTATCCACAAAAACAATTATAGGTTTACTGTGTCAGAGGCTGAACAAAATTTGTCCACTCTGTACTATTATAATTTTAAAAACTTTTCTCTATTAAAAATAAAAACGTTTTTTATAGAACATAGGCAGGATAAGGCATCCAGTTGACAAATACATTTGTGACTTTTACCATCCAATTCTCTCTATGCTTTACACATACACACAAGAGTAAAATTTTCCTCATATGTTTAATCCGAGGACACCCAAAATAGATAGATCACTCTTAACATAAATCTACAAGTTCCATTGTACTCAGAAGACACCCATTTATCACAATTCAGCTAGACCACAGCGCTACATACTTAAAAGAAAAGACAGATTTCAGAGTTTTTATTTTCATCAAAAATTTGATTTTATAGAAATGCACAGATTACCTGATTGAACATGTAGAGAACTCGGGTCACATCATTTGCATATTGGCACCTAGAATAGTCCTCTTCTGCCCAGTATCCTCCCCTGTCACATCTGCGCCAAGCTCTTCTCTCATCTTGCGAGTTGCCAGGATATATCCCACTGCCAGCAGAGTAACGTGTACACAGCAGGTATGCTGTGATGCCTGCCAATGTTCTAGGCCACCTGGGGAGTCAAAAGCAAAAATAAAAATAAAAATAAAAGAGAAAGAAATTTACATGACAAGTAAATAAAAGGATTAAGCAGTACAACATGAAATAAAGAGACACTCAAAATGAAGCATCACTAAACTATTTAAATGGCCACCTTGGCCCACCTTCAGTATTTTCAAGCTGTTTGTATTTGAGCACTACTAACAAAATGAGTACTAATGCTAACATGCTTTTTTTCATACTTTCTTAAGGTTGCAGGTGATGTGAAAAAGGTGCTCATAAAATCATACAATCGTTTGCGTTGGAGGAGACCTTCACAGGTCATCTAGTCCAACTCCCCTGCAACGAACAGGGACATCTAACAGCTAGATCACATTGCTCAGAGCTCCATCCAGCCTGAATTTGAATGTCTTCAAGGATGGTGCATCTACCACATCTCTGGGCAACCTGTGCCAGTACCTCACCTCTCTTTTTGTAATAAACATTTTTTCTTATGTCCAATCCAAATCTCCCCTCTTTTCGCTTGAAACCATTTTCTCTTGTCCTATCACAGGTGATCAAGAGTCTGTCCCCATCTTTCTTGCAGCCCCCTTTTAGATGCTGAAAGGCTGCTAGCAGGTCTCCCCAAAGCCGCCTCTTCTCCAGCAAGATGTTCCATCCCTTGGATCATTTTTGTGGCCCTCCTCAAACAGGCCTCTCTTGTACTGAGGACTCCACATCCGGATGCAGAACTCCAGGTGAGGTCTCACCAGCACAGAGTAGAGGTGCAGCATTACCTTCTTCATCCTGCTCGCCATGCTTCTTTTGCTGCAGACCAGGGCATATCGCTGGCTCATGTCCAGCTTGCCACCGACCAGTACCCCTAAGTTCTTTTTGGTAAGGCTGTGCTCTATCTTTCAGTCCCAAAGCTTGTATTGACAGAAAGGGTAAATTACCAATTACTGAAAACAGTTTACAGGTGGTTTTTGTTGTTGTGGTTGTGTGTGTGTGTGTTTTTAAATAAAACTAGCTTACTTCACGAAAAATAAAGTACTAATTCTATCTAAATATTTGTTATATACAGTAGCCAGTCCTGCAAACATTCTATTTGTCCCGTTCACATATACTGCATTCATACTAATGCTAAACTGCAGATATGAACAGCAGAGGACTACATTCAAAGTGATTAAGAAACAGTGGTAGTAGTACAACCACCGACTGATACTGCAGCCAAACATCCAGCAGTTAGAAATTCATGCGAGAATTAAGTGCTCACAGTGTTAAGAAACTTGGAAAGGACTCCTTTCACTAACACGACATAGAACAAAGTATTTTAAGGAAAATTTAATACTCTCCATTTTCTTCTATAATTTTATTGTATATTTTATCTGTAGATGCTTATTTTTATTTATGTAAATATAAGAATAAAAACAGGAAATTAAACTGCAATACAACCTCTGTGCACTGATCAATCAAGAAGGAAACAATAAGAATACAAAAAAGCCAGGCCTGAATTGAGCTGAAATGCTGAGGACAAGGAATGCCAGACAGGGCCTGCCCATGCTTTCTGTCCTTTCCAAGGAAAGATGCAAATAAGCAGCGTTTCATAATTCAGAACACTAATGCTTGAAATTCAAAGCAAAAATGATGCATACCCATAATAAACAAGGCTAAATATATCAACTCTCACAACCCAACAAACTAGGCTTAACTAAAACCTAGCAAACCATTTCATCAACCCAGGCCTTCCATACCATAATCAGCTCAAGCTAAAGCAAGCTTTCTTTCACCAGCCTGAAGAACTAATATACTTCCTTCCCCAGTCTTAAGAATTTCTATTGGTTTTACACACCACAGTTGTCTCCAAAAGCTGAAAAAAGATTGCTAGATTACAGTGTGATTTAAAATCTGTGGTTGTGCTTTCTTTTCTTTTAAGCATCTGGATTGGATTGCATTTCAATAAACAGCCATTTAATCAATTACTATCATCTAGAACATATTTAAACTTGTAATACATATTTCTGTGTTTGGAGGAGTCTGAAGTAAATGTATTGATGAATGTTCCAGGAAAGTAAAATTTAAGCAAAAAAACACAAACTGAACAACTCTCTGATCAGCTCCATTTTTCTTTCTTATTCAGTTAATAAAGTTCTCATAGCAAAGACATTGGAGTTATCCCAATTTTTCCTAAAAGAGAGAACTTTCTGGAGTATCCTAAAAGTCCTCTCTAGCTCAATTTCCCATCAATTTCCAATAAACTACAACAGGCCACTTCAGGTATCTCCAGTAGTGAAAGAAAAGTGCTAAAGGCATCTTGGCAACAAAAAAAAAAAAAAAAAACAAATCATAAAAAGAAAGCTGTGGGCATCGTTAAAATGCATGAGTCATGGCATCACCAAGAAATTCAAGTCAGTAAGGAATCTAATGGAAGAAACTAGACAATTGTTACAAGCCAAAAGAGAAAACAAAGACTTAAATTTTTATGTCTTCTCTAACAGCTACGACGTAAGAAGTCAATTCTCCATACTGCAATGGTATGACTGAGTCAAGATATGGAGACTTATTATGACTATCAGCTGAATTTCTGAGTATCTGGAAGATAATGATTGAGTCTTGAGGCATAGCTTCATTCAGCCTAACAAATTACAAAGCATTATACTTATATTCAGCACCTCAGGAGTCACTGAAGAAATTAAAGCATCACTGTTCAATCTTGATGTGGAAGAAAAACCTAACACAAGAATTAGAGGCTAGAGAGGATGTTAAAAGGAAAAAGAAAAGAACAATTACCACAGTTCTATAATAACACCAATAAACGACACATAAATGACTGTTTACATGGGTGGATAGCAATAGGACAAGGTGGAATGGTTTTAAACTGAGACAAGAGATTTAGGTTGGACACTGGGAGGAAATTTTTCATCCAGAGGGTGGTGACACACTGGAACAGGTTGCCTAGAGAGGCTGTGGATGCCCCATCCCTGGAGGTATTCGAGGCCAGGCTGAATATGGCTCTGGGCAGTCTGGTCTAGCGCACATAGCAGGGGAGTTGAAACTAGATGATCTTTGAGGTCCTTTTCAATCCAGGCCATTCTATGATTCTATGATGCAAAGACATTTTAGAGAATGTAAACCAATTCAACGTGTGTGTATACATATATATGTGTGTGTATATATATAT